>JAXIVD010003860.1:7500-37500 GCA_036785275.1 Cancer borealis
CACCTCCTAACACCGGCAGTCTGTAACTTAGAGGCCTAATCACACTACTACCAGGTGTGATTTCCTCACCTTAAGGTGGCCTACAGCTTTCTGAACTAGTCAACACTGTGTGAACTACACACAACCCTGTGAACTAATCCTCCATATCAATAGTTCACTACTCCTTTAGAGCTCAAACTAGGCCCGGGGGGAATTAAGGTGGATAGTCTACCGACCTGTCACACCTGGGTCGATTTACAAACTCCAAACCTCCAAGGGGACTTTAACTGAGTACCATCAATTGTCCAAACCTGTTCCTTAACACCTTAAAATTAACACCCACTGTGACATAGTTCTTTGGGTTTTTTTCTGCCCTATCACTGTACTTAACACTCCTCAATATACCTTCGAGGTCTATTCCGTAGCCGTGGAGGCATCGGTTCATCATTGTCTTCCTTGGCACACGACACTTCCAAGAGAGCTAGTAACCACTTCTCCTTATCCACATATGGCTTTACTTTCTCAGCCGCCCTTTGCACTTTTTGTCCGGTAAAAACGTTTTCTAACAGGTAAGCACCACCATCCCTAATTACTTCTATTGTCTTGTAGGGACCGGCCCACTTAGGGTTCAGCTTCCTGCTAGTACCTGGCAGTGTCACTTCTTTCCTGACCCACACCAATTGTCCGACACTGACGGCTTGGTTAGTTCTTCTCCGGTTTGCTACTTCCCGGTACCGTCGGGTCTGCTTGAGGTGGGTTTGTTTGATCACCTCCTGAGCCACCTCCAGTCCTTCGGAGTCTCCGGCAATATTGGGTAGGGGGGAATCCACTTGACGAGGGGCATGGCGTCCAAAGAAGGCGAAGAAGGGTTGGACGGCCGTCGAAGAATGTACCGCATGGTTTAACACTGTCTGGCAGGATGCCAAATACTGTGGCCACTTGAGTAAGTACCCTGCACACAAGATAGCCAGTACAGTTTTGAGAGAGGAATGGAGCCTCTCCGTGGTGCTGTTCCCTCTGGGATGATATGGAATCGTGTGATAGGTGACAATCCGATGTCTTCTGCAGAGGTCTTGGAACTGTCGGGACACAAACTCCAACCCGTTGTCGTGGACCACAGACTGGGGGGTGCCGAAGTCTGCGATGTACTGCTCCATGCTCTCTACGACAGTGTGTGTGTGTTTGGTTTTAAGTGGGTACAGTTTTACAAATCTACTAAAATGATCAATGACTGTCAAGACATACCGATAACCATGTGTCCCTGCGGTCATATCAGTAAGATCAATTCCTAACCTTTCTAAGGGCTGTGACACGGATGGTAATTCTTGCCATTTCTGTTGCAACCCTGTGTTATCCTTAAACTGTTGGCAAGTGATGCAATTTTTTACATAATGATTGGCTTCAGATTTTAGGTTGGCCCAATAAAAAAATTCCTCTGCCTTGGCAATGGTTTTCTTTTGCCCAAACTGTCCAGAAGCTGTATGGGCAAACTCTAAGGCTTTCTGTTAGTGTGATTGAGGAACTACCAAGCAATAGTGAAGGGTGCCATCTACTTTTTCCTTAATAAAATACAGAACTTTTTCTTCTACTACAAATTGATCTAAGATGACTTTATGGTATAATTTTGTAGGTAGTTTTCCTCCTTCTAGATACTCTGCCAGTCGCTTCCTCACATCCTCTCTTTGGGCCTCTGCTATTGCTGCTAGACTAAATCCTAGATAATTTCTGGGCTCAACTACCTGGCGGAGTACTCCTATTGGTCTTGACAAGCTGTCAGCCACTACATACTTAAGACGTCTATACTTTTTAAATACTTGATGTCATAAGTATATTCCCTCATCTCAACAATCCACCTGCTCATTCTGGGGCTTTTGGTTTTCCTTTTGAAAATACTAGTTAAAGGCTGATGGTCGGTAAAGATACTAAATTTTGTTCCCCATAGATAATGATGGAAATTTCTACAAGTTAATACTACTCCCAGGGCTTCTCGATCAGTGGCCGAATATCTAGACTCAGTGGGGTTTAATTTCTTTGAAAAGTAACCTATGGACTTGTTACTTCCATCTGATTGAATTTGACTTAGGACTCCTCCGACATGAGTGTTACTAGCATCCGTTGTGACTATAAAGGGTTGGGTTAAATCTGCCTTAACTAGCACTGGGGTATCACTTAAGATTTGTTTTAAGGTGGTAAAAGAGTGTTGGCATTCTTCAGTCCAATTAAATTTAGTATTCTTTTTAGTGAGATTGTTAAGGGGAGCTGCTAATTTGGCAAAATTTTGGATGTGTTTACGATAGAAGGAGCACATTCCCAGGTAACGTCTGACTCCTTTAACTGTGCTGGGAGGATGCATTTGTTTGATGGCTTCTACATTTTTAGGGTCAGGTTTACATCCTTCTTTGGAAACTAAGTGGCTTAAAATTTTTATTTTGGCCTCCCCAAAAGTGCATTTACTTAAATTGAGCTTGATGCCACTTTCTTCTAGAATCTTAAAGATCTTTTGGACTCTAGTTAACATGGTAGGGAAATCAGGGGCCCACAAAATTATATCGTCTAGATAGTTCCTAACCCATCCCTCTTTCAATAGTGGAATTAGGATTGAGACCATTTGTCGAGAGAAGATGGCTGGCGAGCAGGACAACCCAAACGGGAGTCTGCGAAAGCGATATAAGGATACTTCATCACTAAAGGTGGTGATGTCCCGAGAATTTTCCTTGAGGGTAACTTGGAAGTAGGCTTCCTTAAGATCTAGGGTTGTATAGAAAGCCTGGCCCGAGGCTTGCTCAACTAGTTCGTCCATCCTCGGGAGGGGGTAAATATCTGTGGCTAACTGGGTGTTTACTTTTCTGTAATCGAGGCACACCCTCTTAGAGCCATCTGGTTAACTCACTAATACAATAGGGCTGAGCCACGCAGAAGTGGATTTTTCTATAATTTCCCGGGTTTCCATATCTTCTAGCATTTTGCTAATTATTTCCTTTGAAGCTTCAGGATAACGGTACATGGGGGCCCGCACAGGGTTTGCATCTGTTAACTCAATCTCCACCGGGGGGACATTAAGGGTTCCCAACTCTCCCTCTTCTAGCAAAAAAAACTGATCATGGGCTAATATTACTTTACTTAATTCTGCCTTTTGAGTTTTCCTTAAATGGGACATGGGCAATTTAGATAGAAGATGGGTTAACTTTTCCTTACGTCCTCCAGGAATACTAGGTTGGTCAGAATGGGGGAGGTCATTTTGAATGTGGTGTACGGAAGGTGAATCTACTTCGCCCTTCTCATACCAGCCAAAAAGGGTGCCTACTTTGAACATTTTGGGTACTTTGGTATGGTTAGTTACTGGGCAGGGGATAGTTTGATCATTATTTACTTTAACACAAAAGGGGTGACAGTTACTGGAGGGTTTTTCTTTTAGATGTACTATAAGGATGGTACCAGTTTGTTCTTCAACAGATAGGGGAATGAATTTAGTTTGATATGGATCGAGCCGAATTTCCTTGGGATTATGCAATTGGTTCTCAAGCTTTAAGGACATTACTGGGGGAGGAAGTTGAGTTACGTTACGGACTGCACTTTTTCGGGGTCGAATTAGGTGGACGGCATAAGGAGCCTTTCCCCAGTGAAATAACTTCTTCTCGGGATCCCATAGGAACGAGGAATGAAATAAGATGTCAGTTCCCAGCAACATGTCTGCTTGCAAATAGCTGTTTGGAACCACTGGGCCCCATTTCTTTACTACAGTTTGTAGCCCAATACTTATTTCTACCAATACCGAACCAAGTATTCTGAGGGGTGTTCTAGTCACTCCTTGGAGACAAGGGAAGTTCCTTTTCTGATGGAGTTCACAACCTAATTTACACCTGGTGGATTCCTTCATTAAAGTGTAATCACTACCGGTGTCCACCATAGCTGACAATAATTTGTTATTCATCGATAATTGAATTATAGGAGATGTGGGGGCCTGTGCTATTAAGCTGTTATCCTGGTTAACTTTTTCCCGGACAATTTTTATTTCCCCTTCGGCAATTCATACGTCTGCAATCGAAACATGATCCATCGCGGGGAGCTGAGGCACATTCCCTTAGGTTGTGGGTATGGGAACGACAGTAGGGGCAGAATAATGTTGGCTTTCGTGAGGACTGTGACCGGCCAGAGGGAGTGAAGGACTGGTACTGATGGTATTGACTGGGTGAGTTAGTTGATTTCAGTTGACTTAATTGAGTTGTCAGGGCCTTTATTTGTTCTTTAAGATCTTCTATCTCGGACTTGTTTTCTGACTCGGGGGAAGGAGTTGTGGCAGTAGTTAGGGACTGTCCCTCTTTTGGTCTCACCGAACTTTCATGTTTCCTAGACACTTGACTTACAAGAGGGCTTTGTGTTTCGAGGAGTATCTGTCTTTGGTATTCTACTCTGTCTATGAATTTATTGAGGGGATAGATTTCATCTAAAAAAACCTTCCAGCTTATCCTTGAGGACACACTTTCCGTTTTAAATATTTGTTTCGATCAGGGAACTTTTCGTTTGGGAATTTAGACTCTAATGTGGCATACTTGCAAATTGCCCTATTACAAAAGGATTGTGGGCTTTTTTCCCAATCATAAAAGTCGGTTCCTAAGTCCTGCCACGCTCGGTCTAGGTTTTCATCCACCGCAAATTCATTTTTTAATAAATTACAAAAATTTCCCCATGAAAGGTTGGGCTGTTTCCTCTGCTGATTGTGTATTAACATTACTATTTCTGGTCCTAGTCGGCTTTTAGCCACCTGTACTCTAGAGGCATCACTGGGCGTGGCTTGTTCTATTAACTCAATAAACATCTGAAGGCGTGCTGAAGCCTTTAGACCTTCCAAGTGGTTTAACTTAAGAATGGGGACGTCGCGTGGTTTGGTTACAGGGGGGGGGGGGGGGGCTACTGGCTGCAGGTGAGGCAAGAGCCTCTTCCTGTTTGACAATGCGGGTGCCTATATTTTTCATCACTATTGCTTGTTGGCGTATCACATCCTTTAAGGCTTCAACCTCGTTTCTCAGCTGCTCGGTTTCTGAAAGGCTTTGGTGGTCCCTTACCACCTCTACTTCTTTCCCTTCATAATATTCCATTTTTGTGGGGTTACTGAGCATCTGTTAATACCTTAATCCAGGCTAGCTTACTGCCTAACTTAATCCAGACTCACTTATTTACTACCTTAATCCAGGCTAACTTAACCTAACCCATCACTACATTTACCTAACCATTTCCATCCTTACCCATACTCCGATGAAAACCAACCTATTTTCCCCATAGCTAACCACGTAGGACCATGAGTATAACTACCCTTATCCATCATTCCACTCAATTGATTATAGCATGACACAAACTTTTTCCATCCTCACTTGTTGTGATAATTGCTCAAACACCTTGAATCCCACCGCTTGAGCCACCAGTGTGGTGCCCGGGGGGGTGATAGTAGAATTTGTTTTTGGACTTTTTTTATTTAGTTTGGTTTACTTATCCCACCGCCGGAACACCAGTGCCCGTGCGTTTGTTTGTTTTTCTTTTGGGGGAAACTATTACTAGGGTTACTTTATATGGCAATTTTCCCGATGTTACTTTGATTAACTTTAACATTTAATGGTCACTAATGGTTATATATTTCCCTGTAAGATTCAAATAAGCTGCCACCCCCCCAAGAAGTTTAATGAGAACTTGAGGATTCTCAGGGAATTTAATTACTTCCTTAAGGGAAGTTAAGATATTCGAAAGAAAAATAATTTTGAATAGGGAAGTATCTATGTGACCAAAGGGTCGTATTAATTAAATAATTTTTACCACTGGTAGAGTGGGCTGAGTCTTGATAAGGCATATGGGAACGTGGAACTTTTTCATGTCCGCTTCAAGTCGTGTTGAGCACTCACTATTAACACTTACCTTCAACATTAACGGAGGAGTTAATAGAAAACGAAGCCAATTTTTTAGTTAACTAAAGTTATTTATTTACATTAGAATTTCTGTGACACTAGCTAGACATTGAAGTTACACCAAAAATAAACTAAGGCATCAGAAAACTTATCTTTTCAAAACAGAGCAATAAAAAAAAATTATACAGAGTTGCCATTTCTTTATCTCATTCCGAGATATCAACTCTTTCCACTCATAAAAAATGTTATAACCCTTGACTCCCTTCCCTTAATAATTCACCCTATAATTTGTTAAAATTTAGTAACTGAGTCTGAGAGCGGTTAATTAACCTTCTCCCAGAGAAGGACCTTCAGTCTTCCGTATTTTCCTAACCGAGGGTGAACTAAACACCTTGCTTGCTACACTGATTTGTTTCAAGATTACATTGTGAAAACTTTCATCTCCCCAACACCGAGAATTAACACGAGATCTTTAAACATGAAGTCACCGGCGGGGTCTATCAGACCGTCCTACACGAGACACATGGTATACATTTTGTCAATGGAACACCACTGATATTGGCGTTTACTTCTAGCCATAATTACACTAAAGGAAAGAAAAAGGGCAAGAAATGGGTGGTGTGTAAGGTGTGGTGGAGCACTCCATATTTCTCCTGTGGACGGAACGGAGTTTGGTGGCGTCTCAGAATAATTCACTTTCCATAAACTCAAAAAAGTTAATACATGATCACTATAACATGAAAATCAACATGAAAAGGATATATGGTACACAATGGAATATTATTAAGGGAGAAAAGGGGCCATGTGGCTTGAGATTCTCGGTCCTTCTTTAAAAGAAGAACATTTCTATTATTCATTATAATGGATCTCAAAAAAGGGTGTAGATGATTTGCCAAGTTAATGGGGAAGGTTATTGGATATATAAGAATACTGAATGGCACTGGATTTCACAAATATTGAGAAATTTTACGGGTGATCAACACTGACCTGTGGACGGAACAGAGTTTGGTGGCGTCTGAAGGGAAAAAAAGCGGGAATAGAGCAGAGGGGGGGGGGGGGGGGGGGTATCGAGAATTTTCCACCTTTGATCTTTTTACTAATAAATTATTGAGATATGAAATTACTACTAGCTTATATAAAATTAATTTCTATGTGAAACAAGTATAATTTTGAAATCTAATGAATTTGATTTGTGGTATAATATATGGGAGCAATCTGACTAATCGCTAACTCGACTATGAACGGACGGGAAACAAATGATTATTGCACCACATGGTGAAAGATTACGTCATCTTTCTTAATAAAGGCTTGTGAAAAGAAAGCTAAGTAAGTTAATTAATTTTAGACTATGGAATGTAGTTTTACAGGTAAGTTAATATTAATGGTTTTAGTATAGGATTCTCATTTCTTTCCATAGAAAACTGACTTGAGAGATGGGGGATGACTATACGAATCTTGAATATTTGGGGGCAATTCCAACATAAGATAATCATATCAATATACAATACAAAAATCATAGATGTGTGAGTAAAAACATTTATATAACGAAGTATAACCTTGGGGATATAAATCTGAGAGCATATCCCTATTTCCTTGGGGTTTACAACCGAGTTAGTTTCTGTGTTAATCTCAGAACAATAACAAAACGAAGACACATTCAGTAAAGCCTAGGTGAGATCAACTTGTGGCATCACAACTGGTAGGAAGCGGTCAGGGTGAATACGCGTCTCGGTCTCGTATAAGTCAAGATTCGGCAGCCTATCTGGGGTGAGGGAGGGAAGGGGAAGGACGACTACTAGCTAGTCATGACACCGTTTGTGGATGAGGGAAGGAAGAGTGAACGATAGGGGAAGAATACAAGGATCGAGAGAGGCCTCAAAATTGGGTTGAAATGCAATTGAGGGAGAAGGGAAATAATTAATTTAAAAAAAAAATTCTTATGGGGTTGACGAGTGAAGAGGATGGGAAGGGGACAAGAGTGGGGACTGCGGATGAAGGGTGCGAGTCCATGGGGGTCAAAATCTTCCTAGATTTTGGTACATTTTGAATTTTCTTCCCTGTTTCCCTGATGAGACCTAATTTTCCCTAAAACAGGGAAATTTCCCTGCATCTGGCAGTACTGGACGGCTGAGCCGGTATTATTGCCGGCGGTGTTGTCAAACCGCAGTTGTACCATATATTTATTTATTGAATATCACATAAATACTCATAAGAACGGTAATTCTGATACATAAGACAATATAAATTTGTAAATTATGATAAAAGTTGTTACACTGGCCTATAATTATTGTCATCATACGTTTGGTATATGCATGGTAATGATATAAAGATCTTGGCACAGACGTCGTGCCGCAAACACAGTAGAGGGAGACGCCGCTGGCACATACGTTGTGCCGCAAGCACTGAATGGCGTGTAGCGTAACGAGGTATATAGACGCTTAAATATGAACAGAAACTCAGATAATTATACAACAAATATATAGCGAGAATGAACTATGTTTATGTATTTGTGTCAATTTTCAAAATGTAAACAGCAAATTTGTGGACTTGGTGACTCTACATGTGAAATAATTGTTGTGTTGTTCTGAGGCTAAACTCGACTAGGCTTCGTTAGTAATATTCATTGTTTTGTTTATTAATCACTACCTACACTATAATCAGAGTACTTACTTTACTCTTCATGCCACAGCGTTGGAGCCTCATCAGTATTCACGGGGAAACACTTTTACAGGTGTTGGTTATGCTTATGTATCAAAGACACACGTCCCACCTTACTGGACGACATGACAATACTGACGCTAGTGACGAAATAGTTATGGTTTTTATATTATTATTTATTCTTAGGCTTGTCATTATCAGAAATATATAACGAAAATATTAATATTGTATTTGTTGTTGAGTTAATTATAAAATATGTATGTTTAGATGTCACTGAAATAAACAGTACGTACCTAAAGATAAGAATCCTCACATTCAGATGACGCCATTAGTAGGCTACGTAGTGACTTTGAATGTGTGTTTACTTATCATTACTGCATTTTATTCACATTACTGAACACTTTAGATCACCGTGACACGCCCATGATGCTGTGAGGATGAATAGCAGAACCAATACATAATAATACAAAATAAATATCGAAATAATCAAAATAAATAAAGTTTGATAGCCTAATAATGTCTTTTCACACACACACACACACACACACACACACACACACACACGCAGGCACCTCTCCCAACACCGGCTACCCCCACCACACACACACACACACTCACACAAGCAGGCACCCCCCCAACACCGGCCCCCCACCACACACACACACACACACACACACACACACACAACATTCTCCTATTATTACTTACGGGTATTAAGGTCATAAGTCTCATTAGATGCCACAGAAAAGCAACAGCAGGGAAATGGTTGTTGAAATAGTTAATTAAAGTGTCAAGTTACAGTGAGTGACTGAGGCGAGAATGGTTATGGGCGGCAAAGGGTAGTATAGCGGACAGCCAGACCAGAAAAAGACGAACAGCCTAAGCCACCACCACCACCACCACTACCAAGGAACATACATTAACTCTCTTCCTTGATCACCTCACACTGGGCTTACGTTCAAGTGTTTGCTGGTACTCAAGTCCAAATACATCAGGACATAAACAAATCCAAATGCAAATACTGTTGCAGGGAAATGGTTGTTGAAATAGTTCATTAGAGTGTCAAGTTATAGTGAGTGACTGAGGCGAGAGTGGTTATGGGCGGCAAAGGGTAGTATAGCGGACAGCCAGACCAGCAAAAGACGAACAGCCTAAGCCACCACCACCACCACCACTACCAAGGAACATACATTAACTCTCTTCCTTGATCACCTCACACTGGGCTTACGTTCAAGTGTTTGCTGGTACTCGAGTCCAAATACATCAGGACATAAACAATTCCAAATGCAAATACTGTTGTATACAATACAAACAAATTTCCTATTGTATGTACTCGAGTATTGTACTGTAATTATTGAATCAAAGTACTTTTAGGGTTTTAAAGACTTACTGTTTTAAGAAGATAAAACCGGTTGTTCCTTGGTTGTCAGTGTTTTCGTCGTGTTAATTGAGATAAGTTAATGCCTTTCAAACACTGGACTCGAGACTCCATTGGTATTAGTTAGTCACTCAAGACACACACCACACACTTCTAACGTCAACCCGCCACTGAGCTGAACCAGCCGGCAGCCACACCACCACCTCAAGACTCACAACACCACACACTTCTAACGTCAACCCACCACTGAGCTGAACCAGCCGGCAGCCACATCACCACCTCAAGACTCACACCACCACACACTTCTAACGTCAACCCACCACTGACCTCCACCAGCCACACCACCACCTCAAGACATACACCACCACACACTTCTAACGTCAACCTACCACTGACCCCCACCAGCCACACCACCACCTCAAGACTCACACCACCACACACTTCTAACGTCAACCCACCACTGACCTCCACCAGCCACACCACCACCTCAAGACTTACACCACCACACACTTCTAACGTCAACCCACCACTGACCTCCACCAGCCACACCACCACCTCCAAGACTCACACCACCACACACTTCTAATGTCAACCCACCACTGACCTCCACCAGCCACACCACCACCTCAAGACTCACACCACCACACACTTCGGTATTACTTAACTTTATGCCATTAAACAGTAGATGGTTATGGCTACCCTCAGCTTGTTGCTCTTACTATTTACAACATTTTCACTGATCACACTACCTGTTGGAAATGAATAATAATGCTGCAATACGTCCGGGAATGTGGTGCCTCTGGGGACTTTTTTTCTAAGTCCAGATACTTGAACATAAACAAACAAATACTATCAATTGTTTATAGCATGGGCTTGTGGGTAACTACTGAGAGGATTCTTATAGTATCTATATTTCCTCTGTCCAATGACGTGCCACCAGCTGCGCCAATGAGAGCTTGCTATAGGTAATAGTAGGCGTGGCATATGTGAAGGCAGGTGAGAAGACATTTTTTGTGGTCAGTTCTGTCATGGCTTCCATTGAAATCACTTGTGAAGGTTGCGAATTCGATTATTGGGAAATTATCGCAAAATTTCATTCCAAAAACGATTTGTGTTACGAGTTTCTGAGGGAACACGGCATCCTACCAGCAGCTGTTCAGTGTCCCCAGTGTGTGGCTCCTTGGAGGAATAGTAGAGGATGACCCACAGCCAGGAACTTCATGCTCTCGTTAAGGTATTGTGAGTTATGAAATTATACTTGGTAAATTTGCAATTCAACCAATAAATAGGTTAGGTTAGGTTACAACAGTATTAGCGGGAGGTCCAGGGGTGGCGCAGCTCCCCCAGGTTAGGATAGGTTAGGGTAAATTAGGTTAAGTTAGGTTACAACAGTGTCAGCGGGGGAGTCCAGGGGCGCGCAGCCCCCCCCGGTTATGATGTTAGGATAAATTAGATTAGATCTGGGGAATTTTTCCTAAATCTAGGAAAATTCCCGTAGATATTTCAAAGGCCATATATCACTCACATATGCCTCCCCCCCAAAACCCCCGATTCCCCACGGTCCCCCAAGCTTGTTGGGGGGGTTGGTGGGGTGTGAGTAGTGATAGGGAATATTGGCATAAAGTATAAATTTACCGTCTAACGTCAACCCACCACTGACCTCCACGGTCCACCAGCCACACCACCACCTCAAGACTCACACCACCACACACTTCTAACGTCAACCCACCACTGACCTCCACGGTCCACCAGCCACACCACCACCTCGAGACTCACACCACCACACACTTCCAACGTCAACCCACCACTGACCTCCATTAGCCACACCGCTACCTGAGACGAACAACAATTAGAGCATTTTAGACTTAACTTTCGACATCCACTCGCTGATATGACTGAATAAGGTGTGATGTCTTTCATTGCGATATGTTTGTTATTATTTGAATATTACTGTGTTATGTTTTTATTCATCATACGCCTGGCAGAGTAGAGGGAGGAAGGAGGGAATGAGCAGGGGATTCACAGCTACTACTACTACTACTACTACTACTACTAGTACTACTACTACTACTACTATCACTACTACTACTACTACTACTGCTACTACTACTATGCAAATCGCCATAACTAAACTATCATTAAGTCCTTCCATCACCACCACCACCATCTCGCTGTCTGGCCACAGACCATTATTTTGCATTATACAATTACGTCATACCGGATTTAGTCAGTCCCTGAGGCGAGGTGGGGAGGCGGCGAGGCTGACGGAACACACACGGCCGAGTGTCATAAAATTCAGTATCTTCCACGGGGACAGCAGAGCCACAAATCGTTTTTCGAATGAAATTTTGCGATAACTTCCCACTAATCTAATTCGCAACCTTGACAAGTTATCTCAATGGTAGCCATGGCAGAACTGAGCACAGAAATGTCTATCCTCACCTGTCTTCCCACCTGTGCCCCGCCTTCTAATACATATAGCAACTTCTCATTGACTCGACAGACGCAGCACATTCCCAAACGTATTGCAGCGTTATTATTAATTTCTGACAGGTAGTGTGATCATAGAAAATGTTGTAAATAATAACAACAAGCTGAGGGTGGCCATAACCATCTACTGTTTAATGGCATAAACTATAATAAAACCGACAAAACTATATAACCTCACCCTCATTGACAACCACGCCCACAACAATAGCACGATCATCTAATCCCTGGAGGCATTTTGCATACAATAGAAACTCAGCTCACACAGACTCTAACATCCAAATTAAGTAGTCTGTCAACCTAGAGTAAACACCAAGAAAAGCAAACACAATCAGAAGTATAGCAGCCACAATAATGTTGAACTTTGCTGTGTGTGTCTCTGTGTGTGTGTGTGTGTGTGTGTGTGTGTGTGTGTGTGTGTGTGTGTGTGTAATTTCGTCTGTTTTTTTTTATATCAGGCTGTAATTGTAAGTAATGGGAATGGGGCATATGATCACTTAACTTACTACAGTGTGCAGACATTAGTTTAGCAGTATTAGGCTATATGCTTCATGAAACTGATAGCGTAAGGATAGTGGCTCCAAATTATCAAGAGGAACCATGTGTTGTCATTCCGTTACTTTATTTCATTAGTTCTACAAATAGCCAGCCTATCATTATGCCCAAGCCCATTACACCTATAGATTATAATTAAAGCTAGAATAGCTTTTACACAAATATAATTTCAGTATGAGTGATTGCAACAACTTGTTGTGCTATTACTATACACCAGAGGTGGGCAATCGGATTCGGAAGTCCGATTATCCGATTATCCGATTAATCGGACTCGCATTTTCGAATCGGATAATCGAATCGGACTAACCCCCGCCAAACGAATCGGATAATCGCAATCGGACTGCCGAAAATTTAAAGCGATTTGCGATTAATCCAGGTCGACGTCGTCTTTGTATTTTCGCAATAGCAGTTTCTTAATAAATTTTTCTATATTTTTCTCAAGTAAATATTTTTTCGCTTTATTCTATTCACACTAGTATTTTCTCTATAATATAATGCGCAAAATATCATGATTAATTATTAAATCATATAAATTATAATAAAAAGATTATATTTTACAAGTATAAAGTTGGTATAATACGTGTTTAGTTCTGGTTTTTCGTACGCGTCTCATCGGTTAAGTGACGCGCCGCACCAGTTTAGAGCCAGTCGTCGTGAGAGAAAGTGCTGCTGCTGCTGCTAGGGCAAAAAAGCATTAAATTCCCTTTAGAAACATTGAAAATAGCTTTAAAAACATTGAATCGCTTTTAAAAATATCGAATCGCTTTTAAAAACTTTAATCGAAATCGGATAATCGGATAATCGCTAATCGGACTCAGATTTTTTGGCAACCGAATCGGATAATCGAATCGGACTTGACGAGCTGGCGAATCGGTAATCGCTAATCGGACTTCAATTTTTTCGAATCGCGCCCACCTCTGCTATATACCACCACCAGTTGTGTTGTTGTTGATGTTGTTGGTAGAGTGCCATAGATATCACATCCACGTTTTATTGTGCAGAGCCAGATGATTCGTTATTGTTTGCTTACGTAACTACTACTGTTGTGATATCCAGGTAACACTGAAAAATTATATGTTCAATGTTTCAGATTATTACTTATAATTAGAAACGTGAGACCGAGTTCCAATAGCTCAGCCATAGGCTACACTATACTTGACTGGACACTCGCGACAATCGCTGACAGACGATTTACATTTAGGTCCTATAGATCCTGCTGCTATGATAATACTTCATTTATCAGTTCATATTCTACTTAGGACATTGTATTTCATGTCTTTACAATCAGTAATGATTGCTGAACCATGGCTGAACATAAAAAATTATTTTACAACTTTTGCAAATAGGAAATTTGTGGGAGTTGTGTATAAGGCATATTGTTTATAGCAAAACTTTCTGGCAAATTCGCAATAATTTCTGAAATAAAACATCACATATTGTGAAATCACCATTCCTGAATATGATATGGTTGTGATCAAATGTCATATTATCGTTATATCGGCTTGGGAATGAATTTTTCACAACAATTCGTGGCGCGTAGCTGAGCCTGTGAGAAAAGTGAGCTGTGTGACGGTAAGACGTCCGTACTGAGAAACTATCGTTTATTCAGTATATATGCAACAAATAAAATAATGCACTTCTTTTTTCAATGACGTTTTATGTGTATGAGAAAAATAGGATAGACGACAATACAAGAAAACACCCAAATATATATTTTAATTCGATGCAAATATAGCATTTATTTCTCGCATGACATGATCAAGAGGTCACAAGAAGAAGAAGAAGACCAAAACAAACCTTTACAGAAAAGCCAAACAACATAAATAGTTCAATTCATTGGTCCCATGACGCTATTATAAGTCTCATGGAAAATGTTCATGAGCAGAAGAAGAAGAAAAGTGCTTCCTCCATAACGGCTTGTGTTGTTGTTATGAACAGCTGATTCCACAAAGTTAGTGTGACCAGACTGGTAGTCGTATCGCTGTAAATCCAGGGAAAACGGAAACCAAACTAGCGTTAGCACCCTTAACTCTCTACATCAGCTTCTATTGTATACTCTGAATCATGCTTGAAATAAGATTTGAAACTATTTCCAAATATTTTGTTTGTTTTCTATGTTTTCACTGAGCATGGCAGGATAAAAGGAAAAGTACTTACGCCGGGAAAGTGATGTATGGTGATAAGATCATTGGAAAGAACATTGCTAGAAAGAAGAGGAGGAGGAGGCAATGAAACCAACAAGCTGACTAGAGACCATCATCAATAAGGAGTTACAATGGAGTTATTTTACAGTCTCTGAGAAACGCTCTCTCGATGACACTCCGCAAACATCGTAAGTTGATTAGGCATGTTACGTTTTTTCTTTTTGATGTTATTTATGAGTATATGAAAGTATGAGTGAAGTATGAGTATGAGTGAAATGATTACGAGTGACTTAGGGGGTTGTGTTCAAGTTTTGGTTATATTTTACAATTACTCTCTCAACACTAAGGTGTTGTGTATCCTGCCATGCTCAGTGAAAACGTCGAAAACAAACTGAATATTTGGAAATAGTTTCAAATCTTATTTCAAGCATGCATGTATATTAGTATGGACTACATTAGCTATGTATGTATGCGTTTTCAGTTTAAAATTCCAATATTCCTGGAAATTATTGCAAATATGGTGTTTTTATTGGTGTCTTAGGATTTAATAATTGTCGCCCACCGATGACGTATGTTGACTAATTTGTTTTTGTTGCTCATAAACATATTCTTCACATCACTCTAAGGTGTTTGCTTTTTGTTTGAGGTTTCTATGATGATTTAAAGTATTTTATTCAAATAAAACAAACAAAAAATCGCCTCAGGACACATTTGCGAAAGACCCGATTTCGAGTGCACAGTCACGTAACGTGTATTTTATGGTATTGCATATTAATATAAACTACATGGGCTATGCATGTAAGTATTTTCGGATTGAAATTCCAATATTCCTGGAAATTATTGCAAATTTTGTGTTTTTCTTCGTTTCTTAGGATTTAATAATTGTCGCTCACCGATGACGTATGTTGACTAATTTTTTTTGTTGCTCATAGACATATTCTTTACATCATTCTGAAGTGTTTGCTTTTTATTTGAGATTCCTATCTTAACTCTAAGTATTTTATTTGATTTTTCTAAAAATCTGCCGTAGGACCTGTTTGCAAAAGACTGATTTCGAGTGTCCAGTCAAGTATAGTGTAGTCTATGGCTCAGCTAATAGTTACACCAAAAGTCATGCATTCTACACGATCGTACTTTTCTTTCTAATAACCGTCCAAAATTACTTTGTATTTCCCCTTCTCTAAATCTTCCTAGATTTGTCTATATAATTTCTTGTTTAGTGAAATTTCCCCCAATGTGGGAGCGCGAAGATCCCCAAAAGGAAAAGTTACCATTTAATTAGGAATGGTGTTTCGATGGCACCATATTGTTCAGCACCCAACTCACATCCCCAACACTCACCATTACGCAGCCATTTCTCAAGCATTCCATATAATTCTTTCCCTAATTCCTCCCCGGCCATTCCTACATACGTGAAGGGAACCAAGATGAGTAATATTGGGAGCACTTTATGCCGAGGCAGACATTGTACGTACTACGTACATAGACTGTACCATGCGGCAGAGGAAGAAACCGCTTTTTACTCTCTCACCTAGTTCCTACTTCCTTCCCCAACTCCTCTCCCAACCATTCATCGGTATCTTCCCTATCTCTTCCCTAACCATCCCCAAGCCACTCCATAATCACATAAACTCTGGCGTAACACCATATTCACTAACATATCAGGAAATAGACATAATACTTCACCACTGGTATGGGAATTGTTTCTATATCTGAACAAAAATATTTGTTGCATCGAAAATCTACCAGGAACAACAGCAGAAGCAACCACCGCCTTCTAAGATTACATTACCACACATTATAGTGTCATTATTAGTAAGGCATGTACACTACGGCTACATTAAACATTATACCAATAGAACTTGCACTTGTTTCTCTTCGCTAAGTGTTATCTTCGTAGTGGATCGTGATTAGGGATACTGTGAAATGGTCTTGCAATATAGAAAAGAGGCTTATAGAGTCTCCTTTTTATATTATTAGTAATAATTATGAAAATAATTATCAATTTTTATACCTATTAATTAAATTACAATAACAATGATAGTGATAAGAATAATAATGATACTAATAATGATAATAGTAATAATATTAATAACAATAATAATAATGATATAATAATAATGATGTAATAATATAAAAAAAAATTAATAATAATGGCAGGGACAACAAGAATAGGAAAATTATCGAAGTAAATACAGGAGAAAATATTGCAGTGGTGTAGACATTATATGAGAAAGGAAAATGTGGTTTGAAGGACAATGAGAATGGAGGTAGTGTACATACCAGGAAAAGACGAAGAAAAAAATGTGAGGTGGATCGGTGTATAACTTTTGATATGAGACAGAATATCCTAGAAGCGAATGAGGTGTTAAAACAAGAAATTAGTGGAGGAGGCTAGTCAAGTTTAGTGACTTTACGTGAAAGTGGGAACAGAAAAAAAACAAGTAAGTAGTGGCAATGATAATAACAACAACAATGATGGTGATAATAGTAGAAATTATAATAATAATAATAATAATAATAATAATAATAATAATAATAATAATAATAATAATAATAATGATTATGATAATGATAATGATAGTAATAATAATAATCATAATAATTATAGTCTATCGGCATTAAGAGATAGTAGCCAAGACAAAATATTGAATAATATTATTATAAAGGAGGGAATAAAGGGCTTCCCAGATCCCTCGCTCCGTCCCTTTGGTCACCTTTTACGAGCCGTCGGGAATACAGTGATGGTATTCTTACAGTCCCAACCACAAGGTATAATAATGATCATTATATTAATAAAAGCAGTAATAATGATTATGTCAATTTTAATGATAATAATAATGATAATAATCGAAAGTAAAAAAACTAGTTAAGCTAAAACTAAAGTAGCTATTGGGGTTCTTAAGAAATATGATCATGTTACTCCCACAATAAAATATCTACAATGGTTGACAGTCAAAGACAAATATACTTTTGAAAAATGTATAACTATGTATAATGGTGTGTTCGTCTTATATCCTGAATGGTACCTTAGGTTTCCCAGTGTCAGGGAAAAGACAACCATCACAACAAGACGACTCAATGACCTGCATGTGCCAAAAGCCACAACGGAATCTGGAGCTAACACCATCACTATCTTCGAACACAAAGTATGGAATGATTTGCCTTCTTACATCAGAAGCTCTGGAAGTCTACATATTTTTTTTTAATCTAGACTGAGAAATTCATTCTTGTATTTAGTTTATTTTCTTTTAGCATTTTAAAACAATTCTAAAAATGTCCTACATTTCTTGTGATTTTATTGATATATTTTTTGTCAGAGTGACTCATTAGTGTTACGTTTTCTATGACCGTGTGCAACATTGTTCATCGTTTCAACCACTCGAGACTAGAAGAACCGAAAACTTCTTAAATGATTTACTCATCGTAGAAAATGACGTTGTACAAAAAATCGATAAAATGAAAACTAATAAAACCCCTGGACCAGATAAAATTTCCCCGAGAATCTTGAAAGAGGTCAAGCATCAGATCAGTAAACCGCTTGCAATCATATTCAATAAATTCTTAGGAAGTGGTAAAGTTCCATCAGATTGGAAACGTGCAAATGTAACCCCAATCTTCAAAAAGGGGGACAAGTCACAACCCGGAAATTATAGGCCAATCAGTCTGACGTCAGTAGTATGTAAATTGATGGAGACAATCATTCGTGACAATATGGTGAAATTCCTTGAAGACAACGATATAATAAAACCCTCACAACATGGTTTTCGTAATAAACGTTCATGTCTAACTAACTTATTAGACTTCTTTCATAATGTTTTTGACACGTACGATGAAAACAGAGCAGTAGATATCATATATCTGGATTTTCAAAAGGCCTTTGATAAAGTTCCCTATCAACGATTGCTTGATAAACTAAAGATTCACGGTATTTCTGGTAGCATCTACAATTGACTTCAGGACTGGCTCTCTGAACGTAAACAAAGATTAGTCTTAAACGGTGTCTCCTCTCAATGGTTAAACGTAAAAAGTGGCGTACCACAGGGTTCAGTACTTGATCCTATTTTGTTCCTGATATATGTTAATGGCATAGATGATGGGATCTCATGCAAAATATCAAAATTCGATGACGATACGAAAATTGCCAGTAAAGTAACTACGACAAGTGACAGAGAAGTCTTACAATCAGACCTTGATCGACTAACGTCTTGGGCCAATAAATGGCAAATGAAATTTAACGTTGATAAATGTAAGGTACTACACATCGGAAGAAATAGTAATCACGTTCAGTACTCAATGAATGGAAAACTACTTTCTGCAGTGAACAAGGAAAAAGATCTAGGAATCACAATATCTGTCGTGAGTCGACACACAGAGCTGTGTTGTACAGTGGATAAACAGAGTGGGACAGAGGGTGCCAGGGAGACCCCTTGACCATAAACCAGATGGAAGAGAGGAAGAGAAAGTTCAAGTGCCTTTGACGGACGGTTGGAAGAACGCACACGGGAAAATTCGTTGGGTGCCAGCCGTTGTAGAACTAAACTTTATGAAATTGAAAAGAGACATAACTTTGTGAAATTATATAGACATAGCCTTAAGTTTTGAAAGGTAGGAACTCACAGACGCTGTGACTGGAGAGAATAGGTAACTGTCAAAATTTTGAAAATAAGACGGGCTATATTAGAAGGCAGATTCACCCTGACTTACTAGGAGGAGATTCACCCAACTCAGCGCCCAATGGGGCTGGGATATTGGGGTAAGTGGAAGTTCTCTTCTAATGCAGTCATAAAGCAGCCGTAGGATGTTAGTGTTAGGATTTGATTTTATGTAGGATTTGTGATTTAAAATGTATTGCTCCGTGATTACTTTAAAATGTGTTGCTCCGTGATTATTTTTATTATGTGTGGCTCCATGATTATGAATATTTTTATAAGCTCCTAGAAGAATCACTTATGTATGTGTCAAAGTAAGGAGGAAGGATGATGTTACTATACAACAGAAGGAGCAAGGAAAGAAATTAGAAGAATTACTTATGTGCTTGATTATGTATGTGTCAGAGTAAGAAGGAAGGATGAGGTTACTATACAACAGAAGGAGCAAGGAAAGAAATTAGAAGAATTACTTATGTGCTTGATTATGTATGTGTCAAAGCAAGAAGATAGGATGATGTTATTATATGACAAAAGGTGCAAGGGAAGATTATTTGTTAATTAAAATTATAGAAAACGGATAGATTTTCAATGACAATCATTTTAGAAGTTAGTGTTCTGTAACCCCGTGACCAAAGAATAAGTTGATTAACAGAACAGGAAAACGTTGCAATAACGAGCAACGAAATTGGTGGCAGCGGTGGGATTTATTGCAACATTGATGATATTGCAACATTGAATATATTATAACATTGATTATATTGCATCATTGCATATATTGCAACATGGATTATATTGTAACATTGCAAAATTGCAGAAATTGCAACATTGCATAAATTGCAACGTTGTATGGAGTGCAACATTGCATAAATTGTAACATTGCAGAAATTGCAACATTGCATAAATTGTTAGATAAATTTTGCAACATTGTATAAATGGTTAGATGGATTAATAGATTGCAATCAATCGTGAAATTGAAGACAAAAAGAAAAAAAAAAATTCTTTGCAATTTCAACCTAGTTTGAAATTGTATGATTCTTTGTGACTTATATGAGACGCATTAATCCTGGATTGTTAAAATCAAGCAGTTTTGAAAAGAAAATATTATATTGAGGTTCAGAGAATAAAACCACAATAACTTTTGCTCTTGTATTGCAAGAAAATCTTAGAGAAATGGCTCAAGCACAATCACTTGGCAGCACCAGCACCTATTTTAGTAAGGATGATATTGTAGAGGCAATTACAGATAATGAAAGGAAGAATTTTAATAAGATTATCGCATTACCGTATTTTGTGGAGGCAGTGAACCAAGCCTTATGCACGAGTTGTCATCTGTTACTCGTAGACCGAAAGAGACATTAACTGAACTCTACATCAGAATTGAAGGCGTTGATGAGCAGTTAGAATCACTTAAGCCTACAGGCAAGGAAGTTTATAGTGATATGTTTGTTTCCATTAGTATAAATGCATTACCCAAAGACTTCTCAAACATTTTAACAGAAGCTAATATGAAAATTCCTTTGACTGTCTATTAAAAGGCATTAAAATATGTAGCCTCACAGCCAAGCCCTCAGCTTACGGATGTTGCAATAAGGAAAGAAATGAGTAAGGGTATTCCAGTAAATTCCATCATCTCACAGGAAACGCCTGTCTATCAGATACCAACAGGAAGAAATGAGACTTATTGTCAGAGATGTGAGATAATCAGTCACAACACACAACACTGTCAAGCCTCAGTTGTCATCGATTTGGTCATAATTCTAGGTGCCGATTCATTTATGGTGGTTATAGGAGCAGTGAATGGACAATTAGGCCACGTATTTATTTAAGTGAAACTAGGAGATAAAAATAGTAAGGAGCAATTAGCATTAATTGATACTGGAGCAGGAATCTCTATAATAGGAGCTGAATTTAGCGAGAGCATTAGGAGAAATTAAAATAATTCAAGATTTAACCACAATCCGTAACGCAAGTGGAAATGTTATGGCCACTGCAGGAAAAACAAGATTAACACTAGAAATAGGAGGAAGAAATTATATTCATGAATTAATTATTAATGAAGAAAGAGAATTAACTTCACAATTGATATTAGGCTGGCATTTTATGAAAAGATACGATGTGAAATTTCAGACTAACCCACTGAAGCTCTATATTGAAAGAAATAATTAAATACAGTTGAAATACCATTAGAACATGCACTGCAAAATTCCTTTGACTGTCTATTAAAAGGCATTAAAATATGTAGCCTCACAGCCAAGCCTTCAGCTTACGGATGTTGCAATAAGGAAAGAAATGAGTAAGGGTATTTCAGTAAATTCCATCACCTCACAGGAAACGCCTATCTATCAGATACCAACAGGAAGAAATGAGACTTATTGTCAGAGATGTGAGATAATCAGTCACAACACACAACACTCAAGCCTCAGTTGTCATCGATTTGGTCATAATTCTAGGTGCCGATTCATTTATGGTGGTTATAGGAGCAGTGAATGGACAATTAGGCCACGTATTTATTTAAGTGAAACTAGGAGATAAAAATAGTAAGGAGCAATTAGCATTAATTGATACTGGAGCAGGAGTCTCTATAATAGGAGCTGAATTAGCGAGAGCATTAGGAGAAATTAAAATAATTCAAGATTTAACCACAATCCGTAACGCAAGTGGAAATGTTATGACCACTGCAGGAAAAACAAGATTAACACTAGAAATAGGAGGAAGAAATTATATTCATGAATTAATTGTTAATGAAGAAAGAGAATTCACTTCACAATTGATATTAGGCTGGCATTTTGTGAAAAGGTACGATGTGAAATTTCAGACTAACCCACTGAAGCTATATTGAGAGAAATAATTAAATACAGTTGAAATACCATTAGAACATACACTGCATATACCGAAAGAAAATAAAAACGCCACGAAAATAGATTATAGAGAATAGTAAATGCATGTGTTCTGTAGCCGATGCAGCAGTATTAGGAGGAGAAAATATAAGTTTTATAGAACTGGAAACCAGTTTAGTGGATTATTATACAACTATTTTTGAGAAAATATAAGTTTTATTGTACTAGAGATCTGTCTAATGGATTATGATATAGCTATTTTGAGCCAGTAGTAGGAAATGCTGGATCTGACACATTATCTCCGGGGATAGAGAAATTAGAATCTGATAGAGAAAATTAAAAATCTAGATTCATTATACAGTATATGAATGTGACTAATGAGAAAATTGAGCGAAAACCAAGGAGAACCTTAGGATTTGTTCAGCCATGTAATGAAGAATATTTGCCAGTTGATCAGTGTGATAATGTGAATACCATAACAGAAAAAATTAAGGAGGGACAATAAAATTGTCTTTTTCAGACAATAGATGACATGTTTCCTGTAAACAGTAATGGAAACAAGATCCTAAAGTGACATATTATGAAATATCCATCAGTCTTTGCAAACGATGATGATTCTCCAAGTGTAATTCCATTTTATTATCATACTATCAAACTAGAGTCAACCCCTAAACCTAGAAAACCATACCCTGTTCCAGTTTGTTACCACGAAAAGGTAAAAGAACAAATTAAAATAATGGAAAAACATGGTATAATAAGACCTTCAAGATCGTCTTTTCAGTCACCTTTGGTACCAGTAATAAAAAAAGATGGAAAATTAAGGCTTTGTATAGATTTCAGGAATTTAAATACTCATGTAATGAATGATTCATACCCCCTACCTAACATAAATAATATTCTTCATAACTTAGGTAAGGGAAAAATATTTTCATGTTTAGATTTAAAGCAAGGTTTTCATCAAATTCCTCTTACAGAAGACAGTAAAGCCTTAACTGCCTTTGTAACACCTGAAGGGTTATACGAACATATCATAATGTCTTGCCAATGGGTTTGAAAGATAGCCCTATGTCGTTCTGTAGAATAATAAATCAAGTATTAATAGGCTTGACAGACCATATACACATGTATACTTAGATGACATTATAATTCAAGGTACAGATTTGATGGATAATATAGATAATCTTGAAAGGGTATTCCTTAGACTCCAGTAATCAAAATTAGAAGTAAATTTAATGAAATGCACTTTCTTTACGACAAGTGTAAAATATTTAGGACATATCATCTCCGCAGAGGGATTAAAACCTCAGCTAAATATAATAGAAGCAGTAAATAAGATGTCCACACCCAAAACAGTAAAATAATTATAGTCATTCTGGGGGTGACTAACTATAGAATATTCATACAAGGTTATGCTGGGATGGCAGCTCCCTTAAATAAACTTACAGAAGGTCACAGGACGAAAAAAAAAAAAAAAAAAAAAAAAAAAAAAAAAAAAAAAAAAAAAAATATATATATATATATATATATATATATATATATATATATATATATATATATATATATATATATATATAAATACATAGAATGGAATAATGAAGCTAAAGAAGCATTTGTTAAACTCAAAAGAGCATTGTCAGAGCAAATAACACTTTTTTTTCCTGATTTTGAAAAAACATTTTGTTACCATGGATGCTTCTAATATTGCAATTGATGGTGTTCTACGACAAAGGGATGAATATGATAATCTGAGACCACTTACGTTTTTTGGCAGAAAATTAAATAAGGCTGAGATTAATTATAGAACTATTGAAAAAGAAGCACTAGCATTTGTGTATGGTCTGAAAATAAACAGGACATTATGTCTAAGATTTCTTACATTGGTTCACACTGATCACCGACCTTTGGTATGGTTATTATATAACTCTAATGCGAACTGTAAAATTGCTAGATGGCAATTATTATTAGCTGAATATGATATTAAAGCGGAATATATCCCCGGTAAGGAAAATAAGGTAGCTGACTGTTACTCAAGATTAAGGCATCACAAGGATAGCCTAGAAGGTAATGATGATATTAATGAGTTATTGGAAAATGAAAATATATGTGTAGTAACAGAAGAAAAAGCAGATATGTATCTAGAATGGAATCTAGAATAGTTATTATGAGATTACAAGATGAAGATGAGTATTATGAATTATTGAAACAATTATTGTGAGATTACAGGATGAAGATGAGTATTATGAATTATTGAAACAATTATTGTGAGATTACGAGATGAAGGTGAGTATTATGAATCATAGAAACAATTATTGCGAGATTACAAGATGAAGATGAGTATTATGAATTATTGAGACAATTATTGTGAGATTACAAGATGAAGATGAGTATTATGGATTATTGAGACAATTATTATGAGTTTTCAAGATGAAGATGAGTATTATGGATAATTGCAACAATTGTTAAAGGAAGGTTATGATGTCGACACAATTAAGAAAGAGTTAAGTAAGCACAAAAAGGAAGTTGGAAAATTGAATTAAAAAGAAATGATTGTGGATAATAATATTTTATATAGATCGAGTAAAAAAAAAAAAAATAAATAAATAAATAAATTATGGTGAAATGACTAGACAGATTGTAATGCCTAATTTTTTTTTATAAACATCAAGCTTTGAAACTGGCACATTCTATGCTGCCTGCAGGGCATGGGGGTGTGCAAGTTACATTAGCAAGATGTCAAAAGTTTTCATACTGGTACGGTATGAAATAGGATGTTGAGAATTATTGCAAAGCATGTCTATATAATCGCTTTAAGCGACCTGGGGGACGCTCCAGCACCAGAAGTTATCCAAATATACTAATGCCTTTTGAATGTGTACACATGAATTTATTTGGGCCCATAGGAAATTCATAAAAAATATATAAATATTGTTTAATATTGATTGATGTGCTAACAAGATATTTGATTGCTGAACCGATTAAAACGGACAGTTGTGGTAGTAGCTCAAGTATTTTTTAAGTCAGTGGTATGTAAGCAAGGAATACCTAAGACCTTGGTTACAGACCAAAGTAAAGAATTTGTTAATGAAATATTAAAAGGAGTAGCTAAGTTGTTACAAATGAAACATATAACAACCACTCCATACCAGCCACAAACAAATGGCGTAATAGAGAGATGATACTGTATTGAAGATATTACGCACTGTAGTGCAGGATAATATTAGTATTTGGGAAACAATGCTCCCTATAGCTATTTTTGCCTATAACACAGCATTTCATAGAAGCCTCCGAGACAGTCCATTTTTCTTAATGTATCTTAGGGACCCTTGTTTCTCTTTTAAAATTATGAAAGAAGAGAAAACATGGTATAATGTTGATGATTATAAACAGGAAATGGCAAATAAAGCTAATAGAGTTTATGTAAGAAGCAAACTATATTTAGAGGAAGCTTAAGAATGTTACAAAGAAAAAATATGAGAGCAAAGATAATAATAATTGAAATAGGAGACAGAATATATGTAAGACAAGTGCCAAGAAAAGGGTTACCGTCTGAACTACAACCAGCCTACAATGGTCCATTCAGAGTGTTAGAAGTGAGTGATGTAGTAATAAAAGTAAGAAATATTAGATCCGGCGATATAAAGACATTACATACAGATAGAGTACGTGTTATACATGAAGATAATATTACACCACATTTAAATCTTAATGTGAAGAGAGTAAAGCCAGTGCATGACAATGGAGAAACAAGAGAGACAAGAATAAGTCTTCAACCGGTAGATCTATTTCCGTTTTTCCTAAGGATACAGATGATAATTCAGTGGATAATGCAGTAAATAATTCAATGGGGAGTGCATTAGAAAATTCAATTGAAGAGGATAAAGAACCTATAGAATATACATAAATATGTATATTAGTAATTTATTATTATATTTCTTTTAAAATAAGTATTGATGATATCACTCAATCCATTAAAAGAGCTGAAAACCTTACAATTAATATTAGTCGCAATTTTGATAGTGCATAAGATAATGATTTTACAAGTGATTTAATTATGCGGAGTGATTTAATTATGTGACGTGTTTTGAATTTGATTCGAAGCTTAAGCAGTTACATTTGGCTGTGATTGATTACTTGATCCATATTTTAAGTTATAACTTAAATGATTCCAAGAAAAATAGACATACAAGAGGTGTTGTAAATATTATTGGATCAATAGCAAATGCTCACTTTGGTACAGCAACACAAGACCAAATACATCACATTAATGAGAAATTGCAATCTATTAATCAATTTACGGAAGAAGAAAGAAGAGTCCGCAATGTACACTCTCTTATTTGAATGTTACTCTAGGTGATTTAACGAAATGTACACCAAGCATTAGATAAGCTGGAAACGACTACGAGTATGACTGAAAAATATTTAATAAATTAAATAATACAATAACTGAATAAAATCAAGAAGTACTTATATTAGAAACGTTTCTACATGTACAATTAGCTATGTGTTATCTCTGAGGATCATATAAATTTAAGAATTGGGTTACAGACCATGTTGGAAAACCATGTTTCTCCTCACATTGTAACTAACACTATGTTATTGAAATTATTAGAGGATATTTCTGTTAAGATTATTGGTTTATTGTTCCCTCCTGAACCAGAATTTATATATATATATATATATATATATATATATATATATATATATATATATATATATATATATGTATATATATATATATATATATATATATATATATATATATATATATATATATGTATATATGTATATATATATATATATATATATATATATATATATATATATATACATATACATATATATATATATATATATATATATATATATATATATATATATATATATATATATATATATATATATATATATATATATATATATATATATATATATATATATATATATATATATATATATATATATATATATGCATAGACTACACTATACTTGACTGGACACTCGAAATCGGCCTTTTGCAAACAGGTCCTACGGCAGATTTTTAGAAAAATCAAATAAAATACTTAGAATTAAGATAGGAACCACAAATAAAAAGCAAACAGTTCAGAATAATGAAAAGAATATGTTTATGAGCAACAAAAACAAATTAGTCAACATACGTCATCAGTGGGCGACAATTATTAAATCGTAAGACACCAAGAAAAACACAAAATGTTTAATAATTTACAGAAATATTGGAATTTCAATCTGAAAACACTTACATGCATAGTCCATGTAGTCTATATTAATATGCAATACCATAGAATACACCATACGTGACTGTGCACTCGAAATCGGGGCTTTCGCAAATGTGTCCTGAGGCGATTATTTGTTTGTTTTATTTAAATAAATTACTTAAAATCATCATAGAAACCTCAAACAGAAAGCAAACAACTCAGAGTGATGTGAAGAATATGTTTATGAGCAACAAAAACAAATTAGTCAACATACGTCATCGGTGGGCGACAATTATTAAATCCTAAGTATTAAATCCTAAGACACCAATAAAAACACCATATTTGCAATAATTTCCAGGAATATTGGAATTTTAAACTGAAAACGCATACATACATAGCCAATGTAGTCCATACTAATACACATGCATGCTTGAAATAAGATTTGAAACTATTTACAAATATTCTGTTTGTTTATGTGACGTGTTTTGAATTTGATTCGAAGTTTAAGCAGTTACATTTGGCTGTGATTGATTACTTGATCCATATTTTAAGTTATAACTTAAATGATTCCAAGAAAAATAGACATACAAGAGGTGTTGTAAATATTATTGGATCAATAGCAAATGCTCACTTTGGTAGAGCAACACAAGACCAAATACATCACATTAATGAGAAATTGCAATCTATTAATCAATTTACGGAAGAAGAAAGAAGAGTCCGCAATGTACACTCTCTTATTTGAATGTTACTCTAGGTGATTTAACGAAATGTACACCAAGCATTAGATAAGCTGGAAACGACTACGAGTATGACTGAAAAATATTTAATAAATTAAATAATACAATAACTGAATAAAATCAAGAAGTACTTATATTAGAAACGTTTCTACATGTACAATTAGCTATGTGTTATCTCTGAGGATCATATAAATTTAAGAATTGGGTTACAGACCATGTTGGAAAACCATGTTTCTCCTCATATTGTAACTAACACTATGTTATTGAAATTATTAGAGGATATTTCTGTTAAGATTATTGGTTTATTGTTCCCTCCTGAACCAGAATTTATATATATATATATATATATATATATATATATATATATATATATATATATATATATATGTATATATATATATATATATATATATATATATATATATATATATATATATATATATATATATATATATATATGTATATATGTATATATATATATATATATATATATATATATATATATATATATATATATATATACATATATACATATATATATATATATATATATATATATATATATATATATATATGTATATATATATATATATATATATATATATATATATATATATATATATATATATGCATAGACTACACTATACTTGACTGGACACTCGAAATCGGCCTTTTGCAAACAGGTCCTACGGCAGATTTTTAGAAAAATCAAATAAAATACTTAGAATTAAGATAGGAACCACAAATAAAAAGCAAACAGTTCAGAATAATGAAAAGAATATGTTTATGAGCAACAAAAACAAATTAGTCAACATACGTCATCAGTGGGCGACAATTATTAAATCGTAAGAAACCAAGAAAAACACAAAATGTTTAATAATTTACAGAAATATTGGAATTTCAATCTGAAAACACTTACATGCATAGTCCATGTAGTCTATATTAATATGCAATACCATAGAATACACCATACGTGACTGTGCACTCGAAATCGGGGCTTTCGCAAATGTGTCCTGAGGCGATTATTTGTTTGTTTTATTTAAATAAATTACTTAAAATCATCATAGAAACCTCAAACAAAAAGCAAACAACTCAGAGTGATGTGAAGAATATGTTTATGAGCAACAAAAACAAATTAGTCAACATACGTCATCGGTGGGCGACAATTATTAAATCCTAAGACACCAATAAAAACACCATATTTGCAATAATTTCCAGGAATATTGGAATTTTAAACTGAAAACGCATACATACATAGCCAATGTAGTCCATACTAATACACATGCATGCTTGAAATAAGATTTGAAACTATTTACAAATATTCTGTTTGTTTTCTACGTTTTCACTGAGCATGGCAGGATACACAACACCTTAGTGTTGAGAGAGTAATTGTAAAATATAACCAAAACTTGAACACAACCCCCTAAGTCACTTGTAATCAATTCACTGATACTCATACTTTCATA
>JAXIVD010003861.1:0-10000 GCA_036785275.1 Cancer borealis
GTAAACATGCTGCTGCTACTGTGCCTCCGTCAGTAGCGAGGGAAGGATAGAGGAGAGAAAAAGGAAAATAAATGCAGGAAAATAATGAAGGTTGGAAAGAACAGAATGAGTAAGATAGGAAAGGGGACAACAAGGAGAGAAAATACAGTGATTATTGGTGGTCCGTCAAAGAAAGAAAAGGAGAGAGAGAGGGAGATAGAAGAAAAGACAAAAAAAACATGAGTATTCAAGTGGTGATGGAAGTTAAAGGCGGGGAAGGAGAGGTTATATTGACATTCTGAAGGTGTTGTACCACTTGGCAGAGATTAGGAAGGAGGTAAATAAATGAAGGGAATATAACAACAAAAAGACACACAGGTTCCTAGACTGATTAACAAGTACAGGGAAACTGGGAGAAGAGAAGAGAAGGGAAGAGAGGATATGAGACCAGAGATGAGAGGAGGAGAGATGAGAGGAGGAAAGGTCAGCGGAAATCAATGAGGATGACAAGACAGAAACGGAGAAGAGAAGAGAAAGGAATTTAAATGAACTGATAGAAAGTAAAGAAAAAAATACGAAATAAGAAAAGACGAGAGGAGACGGAGAGGTCTGGAGACTTGCACATCTAAATTTCGCTAAACATAATCACACAGAGTTGATCAGTCAAATTGTGTACTAAATAGCATATTCGGTGGAAGTGTTTGGGAAGTGAAGGTGAGGGTGGCTGGGGTGACAGTGAGAGGAGGGAGGGAGGGAGGGAGGGAGGGAGGGAGGGAGGGAGGGAGGGAGGGAGGGAGGGAGGGAGGGAGGGAAGGAGGGCAGCATTGTGACATATATACACCCCAAGAATGACACTGTAAACAAAGTCATTGTAGGAAACAGTAGCTCAGTGACCCGTTAAGTACAGTGATAGAGGACTCACACTGGACCATATGGATGGCCGACACACCCCATTACACCTCCGTCGCTGAGCTACTTCAGGATGGACACAACCACTGTTATAAGGCAACGGTTATATATATATATATATATATATATATATATATATATATATATATATATATATATATATATATATATAAATATATATATATATATATATATATATATATATATATATATATATATATATATATATATATATATATATATGATGTATGTGTGTGACTAGACTAGAATGTTCAGGTGTGATACTTGAAATATGATAAGTATATCAGATTAAACTATTCAAGGCATTATTGAGGTTGTAAAGAACTAAGTTATTCTATTCTTACAACACTTTCAATGACCAAATGCACTAAAATACACGAGTATTGATTCTAGTATTGTGGTGCGTGCGTGCCTTCAGGTCCCCAGCCCCAGCCACCCCCAGACTGTGTGCTCGTGCAAAGGTCTGCCCGAAGCTGCGAGGCTGGCAGAGTGCGGGGCTGGCAGAGTTAGGACTGGCAGGGTTAGGCTGGCAAGGTGCGGGGTTGGCAGGGTTAGGGCTGGCAGGGTGCGAGGCAGCTGGGCTGGAGTGGACTGGACAGGTCTTGATCGCCCGCTGGTTTTACTGTGGCGTCCCGCAGTGCCCTTTGACCTGACCTGACCCCCGCCTGACCAGCGCCCCCTCCTGACCGTGTCTAACAGATTGACCTTAATGCTTCACTTCGCACCACAATTATGTTTGTCCGATCAAGTTCGTGCTAGAGAGACACGCGGCCCACGGTCACCACGAGGACTGGGTGACCATCTGGCATTAAGACTCACGATATATCATTAGTGAGGTGCGGGCAAGAGGGGCCGCCGCCCTACCCCCGCCCTGTAAGGCAGCGCCTCTCCTGCCTCCATGCCGCCCTGGGCTCGGGCTCTGATTGGTTGTGGTGTAAATGACACAGAGATTTATGGATATATTTAAATGTCGCGTCGAGAATGCTTGGCGTGTTAGAACAAAGGAGTCAGTAAAGGGATGAAGCGTATTTGTATCCGAGGGATTATCGCCAGCGGGCGGCGGCCTGACGCCCACCGGCCTCCTCCCACGCGTGTGTACAAACAAAACAACTTAGTCTTAATCCCACCTTGGCTTACCAAACCCATTATCGAAATATTCCTTTACTGTGACTTTCTCATTTACTATTGTATTAATAATGAGCAAGGTTGTATTACAATCTCATTAATTCACAAAATTTGCATCCGAATTTGAAAATTAACTTTGTGAAATACATTTTTTGGCTATGTGTTTAGTTGTTGATTCTGTTACGAGTAAACACAATGAATGTATAATTTTCTAATAACTGTATACAATGCATACTCTTTAAGTGTTTTCACTCACTCTCACCATCCCCTTACAGCCTTACATCCAATGACTTTAATGTTCATCATCACCTTCCTTTCTGCCCCATTCCAGTCTTCCTTCCATAACAGCAACACTTCATTTAACGGTCAGTACACTATCACTCTCTCTGCGCGGAAGCAACACAAAAGCAAACCTCAGTACGTGCCTACATGTGGGACGTTGACACACATAGATGGTCGCGTTGTGTTTGGTCTCCACACGTTATGACTTAATCAGGATTCCCATTCCATCACTTTTTAACAGGTTAGTACCGTTACGTTGCGTTCCTCGCCTGCTGTGAACACATCATATGCTATTACTCATTAAATTTGGATGTTATGGTGAGTCCACTTGCCATGATCTGTCTGCACTTAATATGATTTTACTTGACTCCCTCGATTGGTGTGATCACATCCCTACCCATCACTGCTCTTTAGATTCTTCCCATCACTCGTCATCTGCCTTTCCCATCACCTGTTCTACCTGCCTCTCTCCTCTCCATCAGCCGTCCCATCCCTCACCACACCCGCCACGTATCTCTTTCCCCTTCACTTTCGCCTTGTCTCCTCCTTCCCTCCCTCCCTCCCATGGCGTCACCCACCACCCCATTAAAAGCTTCCTAAACCCTCACCCTCACGTATCTCCCTCCTCACCCGTCATCCGCCGTCCTCTTCACCCGTCACGGAGAGATAAACACGTAATCTCCTTAAAATGTTGCGAAAACTCTCATGTATATAAGTTTTCCTTCGTCCTGTGAATGTTTCGAGCGCTGGAGGTGTTTTAGGAGCGTCACTCCCTAACTTAATGAGACACCAAAGCACACAATAAGTAACAAATAATTAACACACGCTAATTACCCGCTCGTCTTAACGCCCCCACATAACACAAGACTAACCGGCTGCCCCCGACACATGATAACCAGCGTGTGGTCGTGTTGGGCTCATGTTAACGGCCCACAACACGCAGATACCGACCATAAAAGCGGCGACGGTTAGCATTATCAAGTCTGGGCCTCTTCAATTAAGGCTCCCTCAAGTTAATAGCGAACGCCCTATCAGGCTTTCGAAGGTTCACAGCCAGAGTGACCCACCCAGACCAACCACTAAGCCACCCACCTACCCCACCCACCCACCTACTCGCTCTCACAACCCACACACCCACCTCTACCTCACCCTTTCACCTTCCTGCTGCCTGCTCATGTCGCTTCCTCAGCCCACCGTTAAGTCTTCCTCGCGCCCACGCCCCACAGACTCAATTTGTACGTCGAGTGTTCAACCTGCAAACCATCGTCCCATTTTCTGTCTCACCTCATGCTTAAGGCGCGATGGAAACACGATCTCTCAGCTTCACAAATGCCCATAAGACCGAAATAAAATTAAAAAACGGCGATAAAACGTCAGAGTGAAGTTGCCTGGGGTGGCTTTTTTTTTTTTCCTTCCTCTTTTCTCTCTCTCTCTCTTTTTTTTTTATTTGGAGAAGTTAATTGGAGGGAAGTGACACTATCTCATAAAGGACAAGTTGGCTTCGATACCCAGCCACGCGGACCACACTGAGAGTCGTATAACTCACTGATAATTGTAACAAGAGACTAACGCTGTAACGCTCTTATACTTGGCTTGCTGACTCTTCTTCCTCTCTTCTTCTCTTCTCCTCTTCCTTCCTCCTCACATCCTCCTACATTTCCGTCTTTCCTTAATCATCCTTGTCCTCTGCTGTCACTGTAACTTTTTGATTTTTTTTCTCTCCCACGTCATCGAATTCATTGGTTGGTTTCTCTATTTTTTATGAATATCTTGAACACATTTTGTACTCTCTCTCTCTCTCTCTCTCTCTCTCTCTCTCTCTCTCTCTCTCTCTCTCTCTCTCTCTCTCTCTCTCTCTCTCTCTCTCTCTCTCTCTCTCTCTCTCTCTCTCTCTCTCTCTCTCTCTCACACACACTTCCTCCTCACCCTGCACCCCTTCTAACTTTTAATTTGTTTCTCCTTAACCCCCTGCCACCAACGTCTGCCCTCCGGCCTTACCCTCCCAACCCCTCATCCTTCCCTCCCCTCCTCCCCACACCCTGATACGACCCCTCACCCCCAACACCCTAAGGTCCCCCCCAGTACAGTTTCCTCGTGTACTTCATCACTTTTTTTTCTTTCTGTCAGTAGCATTGCACACCTCCTGAAGTTTTCGCGATCCTTCTGTACGTGACTTGAGGCTTCAGGAGGCTTCAGGAGGTGCTCACTGGCGCTCTATTCCGGGTGTTCTGTGTTAGCTCAGCCGACACCCGCTGTTGATAAAGCCGAGAGACTCCTCATAACTCCACCTACACTCACGCAGCGGTCGAATAAGATACAACAACGCCTGAAGGGGAAGCCAATGAAGCGACAGGTCATGAAGAAAAAAAAAAACGAGCCAGAGCGAGAGGAAAGGAGCAGGAGAAGGAGAAACAGAGAGTGTGAGCGTGAGAGAAGTAAAAAAAAAAAGAGGTAGAGGGACGGGGTACATAAACAGGAACAGGACGATTAAGAGGATATATACCTGAAGGTGTTAATGATATGCAGAGATCCTTGTATCACATTCTCCGACCAACAAAAGACATGCTAAGTCCTAAATCATGCCTCCGACCCTTGCCTTTAGTCTTCGGTTGAGTTCCAAAAATCATCGGTCGCCGGCCAGGTCGTTAGCCAGGAATGCAGCGGGAGTTTAAATCATTACTTCTGCAACAAAAATTGGCAGTGATTTGTAAACTTGCACAAATAATTTTCCACTTTATCGCCGTATCTGTCTCACTCCGTCTTGCCGTCCTCCTGTCTAATTAAACATTCAGCTTATTACCTCACTTCCCTCCCTCCTTCCATGCCTTGCTCTCTCTCTCTCTCTCTCTCTCTCTCTCTCTCTCTCTCTCTCTCTCTCTCTCTCTCTCTCTCTCTCTCTCTCTCTCTCTCTCTCTCTCTCTCTCTCCTACAGTTCTCCTAATCATCCTCCTCCCCCGCCTCGTCCCAGCCACAGTTTATAAGGAGTGAAAATCTTGCTTAAATTTGGTGGTGGTTTCAAGCACCTCTGACGGCATCTCATTTAGTGTGTAATGCATTGCTTTTTTCCCGTCAAGGCTAACACCCTCCCGCCAACACACACACACACACACACACACACACACACACACACACACACACACACACGCACACATACACTCACAACCACTACCCAGGGTGAAGCTAACACAGAAATCGTCATTAAGATAAACAAGTAATAAGAAGTAAACAAAACATAGAGCAATATTTCTAGTATTATTTATCTTCTCTCTCTCTCTCTCTCTCTCTCTCTCTCTCTCTCTCTCTCTCTCTCTCTCTCTCTCTCTCTCTCTCTCTCTCTCTCTCTCTCTCTCTCATATATATAAACTGTATATTGTTTGGTGAAAATAAACATTCACCTTCAAATTGAAAATCCTGTAATCTTATCACACAGCCTAACTTTTCCTCCTCTTTCTCCTCCTCCTCCTCCTCCTCCTCCTCCTCCTCCTCCTCCTCCTCCTCCTCCTCCTCCTCCTCCTCCTCCTCCTCCTCCTTCTCCCCTCCTCCTCTTTTTAATTATATTCCTGCTGTCTTTTCGTTGCAGTTATTAGTATTTGCAACACAAAGCTGATAAGCAAATGAACAAACTGAAGGAGACAGGAGAAGAGGACGAAGTGAGAAGATGTCATTTGGAAGAAGCCTAATCCCACGTCAAGTGTGTGTGTGTGTGTGTGTGTGTGTGTGTGTGTGTGTGTGTGTGTGTGTGTGTGTGTGTGTGTGTGTGTTGTGTGTGTATGTTTCCTCGTCACGCTTCCTCCTAATTGATAATGTATGGCTGTTTTATTTGTTCATGAGGTGTTCAACGTTATGTGCAGCAAATCCCAAATGAAGAAAGGAAAAGAAAAACCATAAAGTAACAGAGATTATGCTGCCTAAATAATTTCCTATAATGTGCAGCTTATTAAGTCAGAAAGTGTTGGAGGAAAATAAGAACCATTTTCGTCTTGTTAAAATGTTTTACGAGCTATCCTGAAATTTGTTGATGTTTATAATGGAAGAGGAATTACAGGGCAGCTGAACATTCTTTTTCGTCATTGATTATATATTACTTGACGCCTCTGTTAGCAGGTCTCGACGCATTACAAGATGATTTGAACAACTGCCTCAGAGAAATAAAAATAATGATGTTATAAATATTACCCGAAAAAATAGGAAAATATATAAAATCATGTTTTTTGTTTTCTCTCTCTTTTTTTTTTCTTCTTCTTCATTGTTCATTCAGTTTAAAGTCTGTGTATTAGGAATATTTTGCACACTTTCCAACCAGAATCGTGGCGTCCTTTGATTGGTTTAACGTTAGTATTCGTTCAGGTGAGAGAAATAAATCGGATCTGTGTCTTGAGGCGCGATTCTCTTTCTCTTTTTCTTTGAGCCTCTGAGAGTGTGGCATTGAGGGAGAATGCTGTACGCTGTGACTCTCTGTGAACACCTATGATGAAATTATACGTTAAAAAAATAACTAAAAGAATAAGTACGTGTGAGTAGCTATATATGACACGCAAAAAAAAAAGGATTAATAAAAAGAAATTAAAAGTTCGTGTGTACCGATGCCACAAAATGTTAAGGAAATTTTGATAATAATCTGAACCTAAAATAAAAAAAAAAAAAAAAAAAACACGCACACACAAAAGTTGTTAAATTTGACGAGTGAATGAATGAATATTTATTTTTCTTCTTCTTACAACTTATAAACATTTTCAAGAGAGGAGAAGCAAGTCGAATCATATAAAGAACTAATTGCTTATGGAATTTGTATGGAAATGAGTTGGCATTACCTCCTTCTTCTAATTATTTCCTCTTACGCTGAGAAGAAGACAAATAAATATATAAATGAATAATAAAAATACCACACATGAATTAATGGTTTTTTCTTTATTTTCATTCAGTTTAAATTTTTTTTTTTTTTTAATACCAGTACCTATCGTGATGTAAATAAACAGATAAAACACGCAACAAACAGACAACACTTTTCCCTCTCCTTCAACTTTAACGTTTTCCTCTGACCCTCGAGCCCTCGTACGCACGCAAACAAACAAAACAAATAAAGAAAAAAAAAAAAAAAAAACAATACAAATACACGTACTCGCCTCACTGACTCTCACGATTAAATTCACTTCCACTTTAGAGTAACGCCACGTCCTGAGGGAAGGTGATGGTAGTGGTAGTGGTGGTGGTGGTGGTGGTGGTGGTGGTGATGGGGCGCCGCAACACGAGGCGAGGCACGGCGAGGCGAAGGTGAAGGAGGCCCGGAATGGCAGGTATCCCAGGCCAGGGCGTCGTGTACCTGGCCGCCCCACAAATAACCACCAGGTCGTCCATAACTCAGGCGCCGAGTGAGCAATAAACGCCGTATGGCCCGTGTAAGGCGCGGCTCAATGAGTTCACGTTTCGTTCGGCCCGCGTGTCCAGGGTGTCGCTGTCCAATAACCGGGTTTATGGATTAATTCAGACCTTGCGTTGGCTTTGCTCCGCGGCAGAAACAACGCTCAGGAATAATTTCTCATTAGTTCGAGGCCAACGAGCAGGAAACCCCGGCGATTTGTGGCCAAGTAGCGAAAGAGAAAGAGAAAGAGAGAAAGAGAAAGAGAAAGAGAAAGAGAGAGAGAGAGAGAGAGAGAGAGAGAGAGAGAGAGAGAGAGAGAGAGAAGAGAGAGAGAGAGAGAGAGAGAGAGAGAGAGAGATTCCAAAACACTTGAGGAGGAATGTGTGGGTGACAGAGCGGGTGAGCAGAATCACCACCTAATCCCCTCAGCCAACACTTTCATGGCCACGAGAATGTTTACACTTGACGAACTTTCTTTTGTAGGAAGTTAAATGCTGGAAATGGTCCCGTTGGCCTGACTGGCTGGCTGGCTAGTTGGCTGACTGGAGGGTTGGCTACAGTGGCTACAGGGCTGACTGTCTGAGAGGCTGGCTGGCTAGTTGGCTGACTGGAGGGTTGGCTACAGGGCTGACTGTCTGAGAGGCTGGCTGGCTAGTTGGCTGACTGGAGGGTTGGCTACAGAACTAACTGGCTGGCTGGCTAGTTGGCTGACTGACTTCAGAACTGACTGACTGGATGGGTGAATATATAGTTGGCCCACTGGCTTGAGAGCTGACTGGATGACTGACTAACTGGGTGAGTCCATCTAACTCAGGGGAATGAAATGATAAGTAATTGGTGTGTGATGGTGAGGCAAGTGGCTGATGAATCACGAATGTACATTTCAAAGTAACTAAAACTGACTGAGGAGTATAACATTTTCCCTTGCTGATAGCTGATTCACTGATATGTGCGTGTGTGTGTACGTGTATGCTTGCGTGTTTGTACAGCGATTAATAGGGAAGGGATGATGTAGGTGATAATTTTAGTGTCCCATCCAGACTAAGACATAGTAATACTAACATTTCCTTAACACCACATACACCTCTGCTTCACAATACATCAAGAACAACAACAATAACAAGCTGAAAATCCCCCCAAAATGCAAGAATACATTACAAACACCAACAGCACAACAAATTAAAACAAATGAGAAAAACAACAATAGAATAATCAGGTAAAAAGAATAATACATAAACACCTGAACACATTCATTATCATCTCATCTTCAACAGGTAACCCATCACGAGACCCTAACGTGGGAGCCGGAAATGCTATAAGGCTATGGGTATACACGCCATCTCGTCCCTCTTCTTCCAGCGGGGACGAGCCGTGGGAGGTCTCGAGACGCTCCTCCTAATCCTGGATAATCCTACATGTGGAGAGTCAAGGGCGCGGCGGTAAACACTTGAGGGCAGGCCACGAGGAGTTACCCTCATCCCACACAGGTACACAGGAGCTTGTTATTTGAAGATTCTCCTCTCATGCCTGTGTATATATAACTTTCTCGATTTGCTTCTTTTTTTTGACACCTAATGTTCATGAGTTATATTTTCTAAGTAATTTATAACTCATGAATATCAGTGTAAGGTGTAAAAAAAAGGTAAGGAATATTATGTTTTTTTGAGTAATTTATAAATGTCACGAATGTATGTGTTCAAGGTGGTATTAAAAAAGTATGCATCGAAGGTTATTCTAAGTTTTGCACACTGAAATGGTGCTAATATTTCTTTTTCTTTTTGTTTCCTTAAGTGTAGGAAATTTACTATATCAGACAAGAAGTGTTGATATATTTTCAGTCCGGAGATATGATTTCTTCTACGCTTGAGCTCATTTCTATACGTATTATGGTACTAGGGAGGCTTCTATTTAGTTCCAATGTAGGGTGAACAAATAATATAGGCAAAGAAGGTAAGAAAAAACGATGCAGAAAATTGTTAAAAGTGATCAGTTAACCAAGACACTGATGAGATGGTGAAGGGAAGTATCACATTTTAAAGACAACATTTGAAGGGGTTAGATTATTATCATTTCTGTAATGGCTCCTCGTTGGCTTGTCTTCATCTGAGTGAATCAAAGACACTTATAACTGGATAACATTTATGGCTTTTTGTTATTGATTTTAACGGACAAGGTTGAAGACACAGACGAGAGAGGAATTTTTTCGCGATACAATTTAAAAGGACGATAACGAATCTATTTTGTAATTTTTAAGACTTTGATGTCTCGCTATTACTTGATTACCTTCCTTAACTTTACTTTTTTTTTCATTAAATAGATTGAAAA
>JAXIVD010003861.1:15000-41428 GCA_036785275.1 Cancer borealis
TACCAATTACCGCATTTCCCGTCCTTAGTGGGGGGGGAGGAAAGTTCGCGATGGTGTGAGAACGGAATGAGAGAGAGAGAGAGAGAGAGAGAGAGAGAGAGAGAGAGAGAGAGAGAGAGAGAGAGAGAGAGAGAGAGAGAGAGAGAGAGAGAGAGAGAGAGAGAGAGAGAGAGAGAGAGAGAGAGAGAGAGAGAGAGAGAGAGAGAGAGAGAGAGAGAGAGAGAGAGAGAGAGAGAGAGAGAGAGAGACAGAGAGAGAGAGAGAGAGAGAGAGAGAGAGAGAGAGAGAGAGAGAGAGAGAGAGAGAGAGAGAGAGAGAGAGAGAGAGAGAGAGAGAAGAAAAAAAAAATCTTCTCGTATCTCCATCCTCCCCACCTATCTATCCCTTCGCTCCCCTTACCGTTTAGAGATACTTAACGCAATTGATCCTCTGTATGTTAAAATATAAAACCACATAATGAGTGAATAGACTTAGATAGAAAAAAAATCGGTTACCAGAGCCCAACGAGGGAACTATAAGAGCATAAGGAAAGAACACAAGTAATGGTTAAATCACATGATATTATCCAGGCAAAGGAATTCACTGTGTTAAGGCTTCCCAATTTCTCAACAGTTGCATAATTCAGTGAAAAACGTCAGGTGTGAGAATTTAATGGGAACAAAATAGAGTCTTAAGATATACAACAACTCAGTTAATATTATATACCATTTTTTTGTGTGCGGTAACATTATTACACACAGTCTTGTTTTTTGTTTCCCTCGAGGACGTAGTTGTATGTTTAACATTTTCATTGTAATATTTTTGTGAGTTTTATAGAGATTCAATGAGGCAATTCCTGCGATCTATTTTTCGGAGCTAATACTTAGAGCAATGGGGGAGTGTTTACCTTAATGCTGAGGTGAGTCAATATATTGGCTGCACGTTAAACGCTTTACGAACAAAACTAATACCTATTTATATCGCGAGTGAATCTAAACCCTTTCATGAAAATTACGGCTACTTTCCTGTTATACGAGCTGCTCTTTTGAATCTCACCATAATATACTTTAATAGACCATTTCACTACTACTTTTGCAGAGGAAGCACGACGCCTGGTAAATAAATAGAAATATATATATCGTTGAGTTCATTCTGTTGTGGTTAAGACGACAGTCAAGGTTAAGAAAAGTTATAGCTTGATTTTTCACTAACGAATACTATTTCTCCTCCTCCTTCTCCTCCTCCTCCTCCTCCTCCTCCTCCTCCTCCCTCTCCTCTTCCCTCTCTACACACTTCTACATCCTCCTCATTTCACCCTTTTCCCTCCTTCTATTTCTCCTTTTTCCTCCTTTTCCTTGGTATCTTCCCTCTATCACATCATTCCACTGCTTCCTCTCCCAGTTTATCTTCCTCTTTCTTAGTCTGTTTTTCTCCAGCCTTCTCTTACACCTTCTAAATCTTCTTTACCCTCTTTCTTGTTCTCCCTCATTCTTTTTCTTCTTCTTCTTCATCATCATCATCTACTTCTTCTTCTTCTCCTTCTTCTTCTACTTCTTATTCTTATTCTTCCCTGAACAAGGCCGCGGCACCACCAGATGTCTTTAATTTTTTTTGTCTCTCTCCCTCCTGTCGGCGGGTGAGGTGGTGCGCCGCCAACATTAAGTTCTCGCTGCTCTAGGTTAAGTGAGGTTAATTGCCTGGACTCAACCTTCCACTCTCTACAATTTTTCTTCCGTCCACGACACAATGGCCTATTACTCAATTAGACCTTTGCAATTCACTCATTTTCGGCCGTGTTTCGTGAATGAGTAAGAAGCAGAGAAGGGGAAGGGGAAGAGGCAGAGGGCAAGGGGCCAGTAGGGCAAGACAGCAGGTGGGATGAGGAAGAGGGAGTAGAGGAGTGGAGGAGAAAAAAAGGCAAGAGAAAGGAGACTCATGGTATCGATCTGGTACATCTGACTTTATTAATTTGCTTAAGGAAAATTAATTATCTGTGTATTACCTTACCATGAAAGCGAAAAAAAAAAAGATTGACAAATGTTGGGTTCATGATATTTAGTACACACACACGCACATACACACACGCGCGCACACACACACACACACACACACACACACACACACACACACACACACACACACACACACACACACACACACACACACACACACACACACACACACACAAGTACAAAAAAAAACAGGGGAGAAAGCAGTAGGAAAAGCCCACAACCCAGATCAAGAATGTTAGGTGCTGCAGCAACAGACAATGACCACTCTTTTGAGAAATGTAGGAGAGAAAATGTGGAGGATTTTCTCATCAAGGTGAATGGTGGGTACACGTCTTGTATGTTTTGTGAAGTGTTTAGCAAGTTGACTGTGCAAATATACAGGTTCAGAGTTGTTTTGGAAATATGCATATGAAGGTTTAGAGGGAGTTATAGGCCATAATGAGAGTGTTGTCAGTGTTCCAGTCCATGTGTTAGAAAAGGTAGACAGGATTGCAGGTGTTGAGCGTAAGATACATGACAATGATGGCTTCCAGCATGTTGGAAGAGAGATCAGGGTCAAGGGAGGCATTAGTTTAAGTAGCCTCGTTACTACTCATAGGAATAGGTTCCAAGTATTGTTGGAAGGCAATGTTCGAGATGAGTCAAACCTCCTACTCGTGGCGGATGGTTAATATAAACACCAGGATGAGGAAGTTTGTAGAAAGGGTCCAAGGAGGGTATGTGTTTGGTGTCGTGGAAGGAAGAATGACCATTAAGTCTGTGCAGGTGTTTCTATGATATTCTGTTATTATATGTAAATTACATTGTTTATCTTATCTTTTAGATAAGAAGTGTTGTGATGTCACCTGATTATTATTACTAAAGCTTTTCTTCACCAGGATGCAGCAGCAGCAGCAGTGGTTGTCTTGTATAGTATCTTTAATTATTTTAATTCGTTAGTATAAAACTTCCACGTCCCCGTTTTCTACAAGTTCCTGTACAGATGCAGGTGCCAGATGGAGACGTGGACGGTGAGGAGCCTTGCTTTATTCTATCCTGATCTCCTACTCGACACTTAGTTTACTAGTTGTAGTACGTAGTTGAGCAGATAATTTCGTTGTACATCGATAGGTCTTCTGGTATCTGTTTTTTTTAAGTAATCCTATGCAGTCCTCCACCTCCCCTCCTGCAAGTTTTCCGTGGACGATCATCACGAGCGCAAAGCATCAAATTAAGTTCCGATGCGGGCGGTGATACTCTGCCAAATGGCTGATAATGACATCGCAAATTCTGGATTCGCATCTCCACTCAGACGCTGAGCACACACACAGGGAGGGAATGAGTGGTGCCTGAGGGAAGGTGAAGGAGGCGCTTGGGACTCAGATCTGGAAACAATTAATTCCTGAATAATTGTCGAGATAATTCAGGGTTGTGTTCCTGCCTCTGACCAGCAGCAGGTGCTGGCGTCCTATGCTGGGGTCTTACTAGGAGGAGGAAGAGGAGGAGGAGGAGGAGGAGGAGGAGGAGGAGGAGGAGGAGGAGGAGGAGGAGGAGGAATGAGGACGATGATGAGGATGGAGAGGAAAATAAGGACGAGGAAGAGAAAAGAAAGATGAGAAGTACAAAGGAGTGCAAAGGAAGAATAGACAGCAACAGTCCTACTGGATCTAACGGTGAGGAGAAAGGTCGTTAAGAAAGATGAGAAAACGTGAGTCTGACAAGAGATAAGAAAGACGGTGAGGCAACGAAAAAAGAAAGAAAGAAAAGGTGTAACTGGCGTGAAGGACACATGAACATTATAGAGGACGGGAAGGAGTGGGAAAGAAATTGCAGAAAACTAGAAATGATGATGGAAAGAGGGAACAGAATGAAAACTAACGGAAAATGAATATTTAAACAGGACACAGATAAAGGCAAAGGAAGGAAGAGCAATGCGAGAGGCAGACAAGCAGACAGGCGGGTGATCAGTGTATAATTTGACCCAGCCCACAGGTCACCATTTTCACCCTGTGGTCAGTATTAATAGCCATTGTTCATTCTAAAACGTCTAATCGCACGCCTTAGACGGGAATTAATCACCTCGGTCAGTCGGGTTTTTCTCCTTCCATGAGCATCTGGAGCCACCTGGTAAGTGACCATAACTTGCATCGCTGCAGCCTTACTTTCTTGCTTTTATGGGAGCGAGGCCGTGGTGTCCTAGAGGCGACGTTGATTCCTTCCTCTCGCCAAGTTCTGCTGCTTCAGCGGGTCCTCCCGGTGGTCGGGGCGGGAAGGACGGCTGTCGGTAACTAGTTAGCTCAAGTCTCCTCTTAATTTAAAAGATAAATGACGAGTTATAAGTAAGAGGAACTTTACGATCACTCTTCCTACTTTATCTACACTTTAAATATTTATCTCAAGGCGGCTATCATAATGGTGGATCAGTGGAGAATAATTTGTCAGGCGAGGTATAATTAGAGAGCTCACTAATATAAAGCACCTTTCTGGTATTGCCACACCCACCTGATGACTAATTATTGCTTAATTATAGGCTATGAGGCGGCCTGATGAAAGGCCGGAAATAACCCTGGGTGTGTGGCGGGTCGGCACCTCAGCCACACCGTGCTGCACTCTCAGGCAGGTCACGGCGGCAGGGACGCCTCAACGCACGCTGCAGGAGGCTCAGGTCATGCTTGTGTGAAGAAGAATTACCCTGCATCGCATGGCATCACCGGCAGCAGCAACTTCTGTTAACACTTGCATGTGACAGGAAGTGGAGCAAGTGGCGCGGTGATGCTGAGGACGCAGGATGTCATCTATTTCAGACTCGAGACAATGGAGAGGCGGCCGCCGCTCCGCATCTCGGGGAAAGACAGTCCAGGAGTGCCGAGTGTGAGAACAGTGGAGGCTGTGACAAGCGCTCATCAGCCTCAGGGATAAAAGTGTTCCTCTCTACCCTCGCTGCCTTCCTCAACGCGCCCCGCCCTGGCCTCTCAACACCCTCCACACACACGAAAGGTAAATATAATACTTCCAGTTTCTCTGGTTTTGAAAATTCCACTTTTCTCTTTACTCATTACGGTGAACACTAACAAGATGTATTCATAAACACACTAAGTTATGAACCAAATGCACAGGCTTTGAAAATTAATTCTTGATCAGGTGAAAACTCATTACTTATCGGCGGCCCAATCAGCAGGCGCCTCTCACGGCATAAATTAGGCAATTAACGGCCTGTCTGCTCGGGACTTAACAAGGTGAAGATTGACTGAGTCCTGACCGGCTCGAGGCGACTCAACGGAGAGACACGCGACGCAACACAGGGACGGAGGAGTGACGCAACACACTGAGATAGACGAACACAACACAGTATTTCAAGACAAGTAATGGCTAACAAAAGCAGGAAATAGTACTGATAAAAACACGAAAAAATGTCTAAATAATATAAATAAAAAAAAAACTTCCATCAAAACATGTAAGCTCTAATAAAAAAAAAAACATTGTACACTGTGATCGATACTTTACGGTAAAACAATGAATAAAGATTGAGAAGAAAAAAAAAAAAAAAAAAAAAAAGAAAGAAAGAAAAATTGAAGACTAACAAAACACACGTAACATCCTGCTGAGGCACAGATGGCGAGGGAGACAGAATCACTTGGCACTCACACCCGAGGCAGTGCCGTGACAAGAGGATCACGATACACCTACACAATCGGATCCCTATACAACTGCGTCATCATTTCGCCGATAACAGCAGTCAGAGAAAAGAAATAATGACGGTGCGCGTTCATGGAGGCCTCGCATATCACCTTCCTCGCTGGCGTTCGCATGTAAAGTCACTGACCTTGGGCCCCTGGGAGTTAGGCGTCCCTGCCCCTTATCGCTGTACACGTGCGTCAGCTGCGGCCAACAATAACGCCTTGACTCTCTGATAAAAGTGGCCATAAACAAGACTCAGACCATAAATCCCGCCCTCTGCCATGGCCACTTGTAGTCGCGCACCGCTGCTTGATTCATTCTCCGTCATGCTCACCTCCTGGACACCTGCGGCACCTGCCCCCGCACACCACCTCACCTCCAGCCACACACCTGCTGCGGGAGGAAGGGAGGCGAGTGCTGGGGTGCGAGAGTTACCCGACCAGCAGACCCGAAACCGGCAGGTATCATGCCATGCCTCGCCTGTCCTAACAAGCGGCGATGCCTTGTAATTATTTCATGAATTTTAACTCAGGCCCCGCGGTGAAGTGACGCGTCGACAGGTAAGGCGGATCCCAATAAGGAGATGGGAGCAGGGGGCACCCTCACCCCACTCACGACTCTCCCGCTGAAGGTTCCCTCCACTCCTTCCTCGTCACGTGATGGCAACACATCCTCGGAGCTTGCCGTGCCCCTGGGACGCCCATAAACTCCCGTGGTAAGCAGTGCGAGTAGTGACAAGGGGTCGTTTCTCCGCGCCAGGTAACCCACACCGAAGAATATACCTGTATCCTATCCATCCTGAGCCAGACACTCTCCGGCCCTACCCTCGCCAAGCTGAGCCCCTACACCGCCCCGCCACAAGGCTCATGTTGGACCCGGCACACGCTCCGCTATGTCCATCTGTAACTCGTAAGTGATTATTAGCCGCAAATATTTCAAGGTGGTATCAAGGAACGTAATACTCACAGCTAAAATGTAAAGAAGTTCATAATAAGCGTGCTATTAAGGATAAGCACGGATAGCTCAGCGCCTTAGGACTTTCGACTCTACTGCCTCTTCTCTTCGCTCAATCGAGTGTCCAAAACAAGGGAAAGTGTCAAGTCTGAAGATCTCTGAAGCATCTCCTAAGATTTCTGAAAACCTGACACAATTTCACGGTTACTCTGTGGTCAATGTAGCCATTATATAAATTAATAGTTACACACATACTGTTTACTTACACAATGGCCAGGCCAGCATCACACCGCTGAGTGGCCATTACCTTGTGTTGTTTCTTAAGGGGCATGTGCCAGGAACAATGTTTGAGAAAGAGCAGACACGGCTAACCTGAATAAATTTGAGGGACGGAAAAGAATAAAGAGGGAGACTTGTTTCAATGGGTGGAAACAGGATAATAACACCGTGTAGGGGAGAACTTCTTTTATTGAGTGTGCCCTCGACTGGAGGCTACCACAAAGGAACACGAGAATTCCAAGGAACGCGCTCAAGGGTATAATTTCTGCTAATAATCGGTAATTGAAGTGTCGTCTACTGTTGCGTCTGGTTGGCGGGGATTAGAGGCGGCGAGTGCTTGGCGTGACGTACTGGATGACCCAATGAGCCGTGATTGCTGGTAATTTACGTGGTGATTCTGCTCATTTGCAACAAGTGAGAGCAGCCTAAGTGAATCTTTCTTCCTCCTCTCTTCTTTTTCCGTCGCCTTTCTCCTCTCCTCCTTTCATATTTGTTCCTCTTCTTCTCCTGCTTCTCCTCTACTTAGCAATGCACCCTTATGTCCCCCTCCCCCTTCCCTCGCCACCCTGCCACCCTGCACAACACAAACAATTAACGCTGTCTTGCTCCTCCTCGCTCCTACTCTAACGCCAAATTCTTTCTTGAGCTTTACAATTTGGTTTCACAGCAATTCCTCCATCACCACCACCACCACCACCACCACCACTAGTATTACAGCCACCTCCACCACCATCATTACCACCACCCACGACCTCCAACACCACCTCCACCTTACTAGAGGATCAATACATCAATATAACATTATAATAGTTTCACAAATGACTATAAGACATTTACGCTTTTACGCAGGAGAATCTTCAGAAATAGCTTAGTAAAGTTTTGTTTAATCGAAAAAGAATTTAATCAGTACGTGAGGGAACGAGGGAGATTCTCTGCGATAGTATTATATAAACTTTCCAACCATTATCTTTTATATATTTGATTTTACTCCTGACACAACATAACATTTTAACGCCTTAGCCAACATTCTCTCGTTTTAATAGAATATAAAACACGCTAAGAACACACACAAACTTACAACTTGTTCGTGAATCCCCGGCGGGAGGAGTTACAACTATGCATCCCCCCCTCTCCTCCACCCTCCCTCCCCGCCTCCACGCTTCTCCCCTCAGTTCCACTCCATGCGCCCATCTGCCCGCCTGCTTGCCTTGGCCACACATTCTCTGCTAATGAGAGGCAAACTAGCGTGCGAGCAATGTCGAGAATGACTGTGGTAAGGAATTTAAAGTATACCAAGAACCACACGCTTATCACGTTAAGGAAATTATCTTACACTAACTCAAATTTTAACACGCAGATAAAAACAGGAAGAGATGTGTGGTCCAGGGCAGGCAGCGAGCAGGATGTTTCTTTAGGATGAGGAGGCATGAAACAACCTACCTTGCCCATCTGCCACGACGTCAATTAGAGGCAAAACGTTCTATTTTATGGCATTTCTTTATAGCGATTTCATTACCAAGTGAAAATATTTTGCGGATTAAGTTACAACATTGATGGTGCTTTCTTGCTGGGTGTGGTGTGTGCTGGGGTGTGCGAGGGGAAGGAAACTTGGAGAGGGAGGGCGGAAGGTGAGGGAAGACAAAGGAGTTGACTGTCAGGAGGGGGAAAGTTGACAGTTTTAAGGGGTGGATGAATGGGTGACAGTCAGATGATGGGAAAGTCAGTCAGATGGATTGGTCGTGTAGCAAGAAAGTCTAATAACAACTCATCGTATTTCTAGTCTCTTCTTTTCTTTCTCTTTTTACTCCTCGTCGTCCTCCTCTTCTCCACATCTTATAATTGATTCCGCAGATGCTTTGATAAGAGGGAATTTGAAGCTTCGGTGCGGTGGGTGCGGATGTTTTTATATGGCGCTTCTATATTGCTTCATAATGGACCAAGATTGCCTCAAACTACGGCCCCTTACCCAAACACTCCTAGCCGGGGAGACGCTGCGTCCGCCCTCGCCCAAAATGGCTACAAACACAACCCGAGGGAAGCGCCGCCTTGAGACGACCAACCACCACCTTCCTTCGCCCTCCGTCGCGTCTTAACTCCTGATAAAAAAAATATGGGGAGTTATCCGCGGCGAGACCTTGAGCTGCGCCTCCGATATATCGCTCCATTGCCCCGCTTCGGACGCTCAAAACTGGCGAAGTTAAGGGTCTTCATAGATTGTTGATCTTATTGGTTCAAAATGGCAGGTTGGGGGTATCGCATCATATCGCTCTGATCACTAACCGCGGACTCGTTCCAATTCACATCTCGACGCCCCGATGCCTTAACGTGAAAAAGCACAGCCAGAACCACAGCGGAACGAGATACACCGTTGCGGGAACATGGCACAAGAAAATTTAGGTGGAACTGATAGCCCATCGGAAGGCAGACGAAGGTAAGAGAGACGGCGAGAGAAAGGAAAGGCGAGAGGGAGAGAGGGACGGGACGGGAAGGGAAAGGGCCGTCGGTGTGGAGGTGAACGTAACATTGTGGAGAGCTTGGTTCGGTTCCCCTTCGTCTCGCCTCGGGTCCTAATCAACACAATTTAAGTATGCCTTCTGGAAATTATAGTGAGCACCCCTTATATGCCAAGATCGATTATACGCTTGAGTTTTTTTCCTTCGCTGCGATAAAAGTGATAAGTTATCGATGTGGGTGATACTCTGCACACCCATGCGTGGAGGAGAGAGGGAAGGAGGGAAGGAGGGAAGGAGAGATGGAGGGATGGAGGAGGAATTGGTGATCTACGGACGAAGGAGGAGAGGCAAACAAAGGGGGAATGGAGAGGGACAGAGAGTGAAGATGAAGGACAGAAAATGAAGAGTTTGTGAAATATAATATGCAATGTTTACAAAGTTGACTTATAATGATGAGGGAATAAAAGATGATGAGGGAATAAACCATTTAAACGAACTTAAATGAGAAAATTTGCTTTGAATCCTGAAACTTATTTATGTTAGCTATGATTGGGCACGTAAGTCAAACGATGAGTGATATGTGAGGTGCTAAGTGAAGAAACACTAACATTTATAATACCTGTAGTTTAGACTGACAACTGTGAATGAAGGAGATTAAGAACGAGAGCAAAACATACATAAATACAAACAGACAAACAGACAGACAGGCAAGGTAAACCGGTACACACAACACACAACACACACACACACACACACACACACACACACACACACACACACACACACACACACACACACACACACACAAACCCACTCACACAATCTGGCACACACAACATCCGCTATCCTCTCCTCTTGACTTGAATATAAGCACAATTATGGCATCATACGTTTATCAAATTTCCTAAATCCACTTTCTATCTAACTCACAACAAATAACAACACTACCACTTAATAATGTAACATATCGACCATCTTCCTCTCCTCTCCTTCATCCTTCTCTTGTTCTTCTCCATCTCCATCTCCTCTTCCTTCTCCTCCTCCTCCTCCTCCTCTCGTCTGTCCCCCTTAGCCATGCCCATTCCGCTGTCTCCAATTTCGTCCCATTATCAAGCCTCGCCCGTGATCTGGTAGCTAACTACTCTGCCAACCTGACAGGGAAAATTGTCTTAAGTCTGGGAGGTCTTCTGCTCTTCCTCGACAGCTCTCTCTTCTCTGTGGGCGTCTTGACTCGGCTGATTTTTGAGTATGGAATCTGGAACCCGCAACGCCTTCCTAATTCCCTCCTTTCGTCCTATATAAGTCACTGAATTGATAATGTGATACGTTGGAGTATTGCAAAGTTCGGAACATATCATAGTTCTTGCAATAGACGACGTCATTATAGTTTATACACAATATACTTTAATAAAAAAAAAAAGATTAATGTAAAGTCTTTTCTTCTCTGTGTTAAGCGAGCAAATCCTTGTCCAGGTGTAAGTACTATAATTAATTTCCTGAAGGTGGTAGTTACTCGACATCCGCCCGCTGTTGCAAGTGACAGGTGGCGACCCGCGTGGTGAGGAGGGAGAAGGGGGAGGGGGTGAAGGGGGTTGGGGGAGAGGCCGATGAGGTGCACGACGCAGCTGAAGGAGGGAGAGAGAAGAAGCGGCTGCCTTCCCCCCCCGCCCTTCCTCCCCCAGGTGGTTAGAGGCGATTAGTGGAAATGCGGGTGGAGAAAATAATGAACTACTCAGCGATCGAGGCTGCTGCTCCTGCCAGCTGCCCGCGCCTGTCCCTCCTTCGTCATCATCACCACAGGCACGCCCACTGACGTGCCCCGCCCTCCCATGCCCTCCATCCCTCGGCCTCTCCCTGACGATGATTTGAAGACGTGGCGTGTGAAGGTGTGACGTGAGGGTGTGGCGCGAGGATGTGTGGTGTGTTGTGGTGTGTTGTGTTAAGGTTTGGGTTTCAAGGGTGTGGCGTGAGAGAATGTAGTGTAGTGGAGGGTGTGTGGTATGCTAGGGTGTGGTATGCTAGGGTGTGGTGTGCTATGGTGTGGTGTGCTATGGTGTGGTGTGCTAGGGTGTGGTATGCTAGGGTGTGGTGTGCTAAGGTGTGGTGTAAACCTTGCTTTCACCCTTTCAACAATACAGTGTAAGCATCATAAGAACAACAATAACTATTTTCCTCAAACTCTACTTTCAAACCCAAACACTAATTCTATAAGTAAGCAAATAAAACGGAAACCAAACATTAAGTATCAAAAAACATAAAAAATCCTATTAACGTTGAAGGAGTGATAGAAAATCCACGAAGGCCTTGAAGGAGGGTGTTGATAGGACGCCACGAGAGTTATAGCAGCGTTAGGCGAATACCTGAAGGGCTTTAAGAATGGTGAAGGGCGTCTTGGGGCCTTCAACAGCTGTATGGGAGTCCTAAACGTATGAGGGGGCGAGGAGGTTTATGAAACTACTTTTTTCTCATCAATTTTTCAAAGCTGGTCTCGTCGGGGATCTGCGGTGAAAAGACGAGGAAGATAAGCCATCGCGTGTCCCTTGGAGAATTACGTGCATGGAAGGTTTTATGTTCAGCCTAAGATGAGCTCAGCCTTCCCCCTTTTCTCTCTCCATCTCCTACTTTCTTTTTTCTTGCTGCCTCCATCCACTTCTCTGTTCCGTCACCATTCCTGCCGTTTGTCCTGATTTTTTTTTTCTCTCTCTCTCTCTCTATCTCTCTCAATCACAATACATACTACATATAATACTACGTAGAATCCAATGTATATAGTAAGTTTTTTTTTACGGTATCATATAACTTAATGGATGAAAATTTATGTATCCACCTATCACCAAAATACTTGAGGTTAATATCCAAAAATATTTAAATGGTAAGAGAAAGATTATCAAAAAAATACTGAATTAAGACCAAGTTTGTGATATATTCCACTTATAATAAATTGCATCACTGACATCGGTAAGTTTAATATAACCTTAACACTCAATAGAAATCAAACACTCACTTCGGAGGTCCAACGCTATCCACCTGTAAGTGATTCCCATCTTAAAGCGAGTGTGTATGGTGGTCCTTCAGGTAGTAGAGGACCCTCGAGTGCATGCGGGTCTGAGAGGCTGAGGGTCGTGCGGCAGCTGGACGGCGCATGATGGGCGGCTTAGGGAAGTTTACCGCCATAAGCTAGAGTCTCACGGCATTGTGCATAGGGCGATATATCACAGTGGGTGTGACTGTCACCGGCGGCCTCCTGCTGGCGACGTGTTGGTTGGAGCTTTAGGGGGCGTGATTTTCGTGGCGAGGAAGATGTAGCGGGATTATAAGGAATGAAGAACAGGTGTAAAACGGTAAAAAAAGTGACAAGAAAATACTCAGGTCGTTATTTCCATATAAGTGGAAGCCATAAGGAAGATTGAAGAAATGTAACATAAGGTGTTTTTTTGTTATTGATGTTACTTAATATATCTTCCGTTCAAATTTCCTGTAATATAACCCGTTACAGGTGATGAAGCAGTGTAATTTTACTTCCTGACTAAAGAAAACATTACACTTCTGTGCACCAGCTATTCAACGACCATTTTGACCACTGTATTGCGGTACCTGCTGTGTCTTCCTTCGTGTTGATAAATCAAATTACACATTCTCCAGCATAGTTTGTAACCATTAGGCTCTTTGCGGTTATATCCAACAGATTGTGAGTACCTGACGAAGCAAAGGCAGAAGAAAAAAAAAAGCTCTCAGCCTCGTCGCTCATCCTGTGTTGAAAAATACCGTCAAGAAACCTCCACCGTCACTTGATGTATAACTACGAACCGGACGTTGTGCAAAGGAAAGAACTAAACAAACAAATACTAAAACAAGGCCCTCGTGAGTGTAATTGGAGAGATAAATAAAGACGAACAAACATTTCACACTGACGACTTAATCAGAGAGAATGTTTTATCGAAGAAAGGAAGTATTTTTTTTTTATGGGTGTGTGTGCGTGGGTTGTGTGTGTGTGTGTGTGTGTGTGTGTGTGTGTGTGTGTGTGTGTGTGTGTGTGTGTGTGTGTGTGTGTTTGTGTGTGTGTGTGTGTGTGTGTGTGTGTGTGTGTGTGTGTGTGTGTGTGTGTGTGTGTGTGTGTGTGTGTGTGTGTGTTTGTGTGTGTGTGTGTGTGTGTGTGTGTGTGTGTGTGTGTGTGTGTGTCTGTGTGTGTGTGATATTTAATTTAGTTCCTACATGGCTGCTACACCTGATGGAGGGAGAGAGGGAGCCAGGGAGTCAAAGATAGAAGGAGAGGAGAGGAGGAAGGATGAAAAGGAAGCGGTAAGGATAGGATAGGATGAGTAGAGTCCTTCCAGGGAGGTGGTGGTGGTGGTGGTGGTCGTGAGGCTGGACGCTCACCTTACCTCTAATATTTTACTATATCCCCTAATTACCCTTCTCAACTTATCTGGTCCACTGATAACTTGGCCTTAATGCCCTTCGCTGTCCCTAAGCCAAGCCGTCCCTGTGTCCCTCGTCCCTTAGAGTGGAGGTGCCTTGGCCTGTCGTGCCCCGTATGTACCTTGCTGCTTTATGGTTCTCGTCCCTATGGGTGGTTTGTGGTTTTTCAGCCATAAAATCAATCACAGACACTTTTTTCCCCCTCCACGAAGACTTCCTGCAATATTTCGCTCGGAAGTTGTTTCGGCTTAATATTCACTCAATCGTCAATATCAAGCCAAAGATATGTTTCTGAATCGTTAAGTTCGTACACGGTTCACGCCTGCTCTAAGTAAGACGTCGTGGCAGGGTTGTCCAGCAGCAATCGCAAGGCAGCGCAGCGCGTGGTCTTGGCGCGGCGCTGGGCACTTGGAGACGGGTTTATCTGGTTGTCTCTTTTGTTCTGAGGTTCCCAGACACGGTGACGCGGCGCCTCACTGGTTGTCCACCTCCGCGTTACAACCTGCTGCGCCCTATACCAGCGGCTCCCCAGAAACGCGCCTCCGTCAGCCCAATAATAGATATACAGCGGAGTTCGTGTCACTTCCACGGAGAAAAGGTCAAGAAAATGGTTGACTCATTCTTCAAAATGATGTCTAGCTTTTTCCATATAGAGAAAGATCCCAAGATGAGGCCAAACAGACCATTCCATATTGGACTAAAAGGTGAGCATAGACCCGTTCATGTCACTCTCTTAACACACACACACACACACACACACACACACACACACACACACACACACACACACACACACACACACACACACACACACACACTGGTTCGTGGGCACTCCTGAAGGACATCACAAGCCGCCCAATATGTTACTACAGCCTCCAGCGGCCACAAAACCCCCAATAAGACACCACAGCTCCTTCCTTCCCCTCCATATGCATACCCACAACATACAACTGGTCCTCCCACCCTAACACTCCTCCCCTGAACGCTCTTCCTCCACGGTTAACCAAAATGACCACGACAGGTATCAGGCTGGTCATCTAGGTCCGCAGCCTCACCCTAGCAATGTTTTAGGGCCATAAAACCTACTAATATAATACAAGATTCCCTTCCGAGCAGCCTTGGTCATATCTTCCCTTACCAGCCCAAGTATAAGGATCGAAAGTGGTGAAGTGATAATCCAAGAGCACCAAGGTAATTATTTTCTGGAGTTCATGGTTTGCAAACACTTATTAATAGGAGCGTCGTAGTGATAACAGTTTTTTTTTCTTCTTATACCTAATTTGCTTCCCTAATTGGCACAAGCACGAGATATCACGAGGAATTTAAACAGAATTCCAGTGGAAGACACTTTCTTCAAGCACCGCTGCACCAGAAGGCAAAACAAAGAGCAGCATGAATCCTAAATATCTTTTTTCACTGCCTGTTTGGAAGTTCAAGTTCTGCCGATGAACAAATATTCTCCAGATACTCGCTGCCTCGTCTCACTGTGCATCGGAAGTGTTCCAGAGCTGTTCACTCATTCACTAAGGAACGCCCGTCCAGGACTCGAACCTTTCCGCTCCTTGGCCAATACTTAAGGAGCACGTCACTTTCCGAATTCACTTACAGAAATTATTGGCCAATTAGGGCAAATTAATGAATTAAATGAGGGAGCAGACCTGTATAAGGACTGTGGCTAATTAGCTAAAACACAGCACAACCTGTCATTAAGAGGGCGCCACACCTACCTTCACAGGGCCGGGGGTAGTGCGGGCGGCCTGGTGGTGGGAGGGGGAGGGTGTGGCCGCGACCAGCACTCAGGGGCGGCGCCGTGGTGACCCATCTGTGGCCTAGATGACCTTTTAGGCTACAATGGGCGGGATTCAGCTTATCGGTTTTCTCCAGGGGACCACCTCCGGGAAAGTGGCTCTGCTGTTGATAAAGAAAGGACACGTTAGGCTCTAGTCTCCCTCAAGCTCTGCAAATAATTAGGTTGAAAATATTGTGAGTAGCTTGCCAGTGCATGATAAGACTACTCAGAGCTGACAGTTCCTCTCTTTTACTTAATGTTATTACCAATTATTACTGTATATGCAGTGTGGTCAAGCCTGATTTCCCGCCAGTAATGTTTTGACAAAAGAAATATACATATATGTAATTAAGAATGTTAATTCAGCTTCAGTAATACTTAAACTTATTTTCAATCTTTATTTTTTGTTCTTCTTTTTCTCCAAGGAACTTACTTCCATTAGGTGTCTTCAGGCTGTATTTACCAACATTAAACTAGAGAACATGATTGCGAATAAACAAATAAACCTTTGAACCTCTCACTCTCTCTCTCTCTCTCTCTCTCTCTCTCTCTCTCTCTCTCTCTCTCTCTCTCTCTCTCTCTCTCTCTCTCTCTCTCTCTCTCTCTCTCTCTCTCTCTCTCTCTCTCTCTCTCTTTTCCCCTAACAAGAGCCGGTGGACACTCCCTCCCAATCACTCAGATCATCCACACACACACTCATACACACTTCCTCTACAAGGGCGGATGAACCAACGTGATATATGTGCAGGTTATAAAATAATAAAGCAACTACAAAATGCGCAACAAGGGATCATCGACGTTCTAGAGACCAGCGAGAGAGTAAGCCTCGCTGATATGGATGGACAAAAAAAAAGATCATGAAAAGTTGTACGCTGCTCTCTTCAGGTAAAAGCAGAAACAGTGATTGAAGTGGCTTAGTGCGATCCAGCGGCCCTGCGAGGAGTGTGCTGGAAGGGACGCGGCAGATTTTCATATTCTATACGAGACATGACGATTTCATGAGGCAGCGAGCGAGTGTCAGTGAGGAGTTGTACACACGAGGCTAAATCTGCTGAAATCAACGTTATCCTCAGTCCGATGACAAATGTGTGCTTGTCTCTTGGTAATGGTGACTGATTTTATGTTTTCCGTGTGCAAGAATCAATTTTACATGACTATCAGGCCTATTCTTTGTGTTTATCGGTAACCTTTAGTTCATATTTTAGCATGGTCTTGTGGTATTGGTGGAGTGGTTCTCGTAGCTTATTTCTCATCCTCTGGTCGATGTGCCAAGGTTCGACTACTGGCTAAAAGAAATATCAAGGTTAGGTAAGTTGACTCTCATTTATTCTTCTGCGGTTGGTTAGAAAATAAGTCCAAAATCCATCACTAAGGAAATCGCTTTGTTTTTAACTGGTTGGCTCAGAAGGACAAGAAAAAGGAGTGTGTTTAAGCATCACCTAACTGCATAATCTTTCTATCTTTTCTAAGTTGCTTCCTTGAACTAGCATCCTCCTCTTGAAGTCTCGTATTCTTCATCTAGTACACCACCAACACCATCATCACCACCCTCTCCCCCAAGCCTTGTAGTCATTCGTCTTCACGCATTATAACCCTCCTTTAAGTTCATAGTCGTTTCCAGGTTACACACTATCGCCCTTGCCCTCAAGCCTGCCTCACCACCACCACCACCACCCTGAGCCCCTAGCCTCCCCTCCTCCCAGCTCGTTCCATCTTCCTTGCGCCATTCCCACCATAATTTACTTTCTCTTCCACATCAGTACCGGAGAATCCCTTGACCATCCCTTCATTATTAATTAACATTCAAAATTACCTGGCCCTGTATTAACCTGGTCATTAACATTTTTTTTTTTCAACTGTCCCTCAGCCCCTCGATTTTCCCTCGCCCTCCTCCCTTCACCTGGTCAGCACTAAGAGACGCGGCCACAATAGCGCTTAATAATTACCACCAATTACCGTGTGTTTGGGAGACAGTTGTACTTTATGTCTCCAGCGCCGTGTGATTAACTTATGCCTCTCATTGTTGGTTTATGCCCCAGCCAACACTCAGGGACACACGAGGGAGGGGCAGAGAGGTAGGGAAGAGCAGGCAGACACAGTAGGGAAGAGGAGAAGTGAGGAGCTAGAGAAGGGGATGGGTAAGGCTGGCTATAAGGGAAGGGGAAGGGAAAGGTAGATACTTTAAGGATAAAAAAAGGGAATGGGAAGGATGCCAAGAGGAGCTAGAAATGGGAAGGAAAGGGAGGGTAGACAGGGGAGAGAAGAGAGAAGATAAGGGAAAGCTAGGAAAGAGGCTGCTAAGGAGGAAATAGATAGATGGCTAAGGTAAGAAATGAAATGGTAAATGGCTGGAAAAGCGAAGGGAAGAAAGAACGAGGGAGAAGCAAGCTGTTGGGAAAGGGAAGGAAAAGGCAAAGGGAACACTGATATGCAATGTGGTGTGTGTGTGTGTGTGTGTGTGTGTGTGTGTGTGTGTGTGTGTGTGTGTGTGTGTGTGTGTGTGTGTGTGTGTAAATCCTCTTCATATTTAAGGACTACCGTTATATTTTTTTCCCCTTCCGTGTTTTGTACATCATCTGAAAGGAGACGAAAATGTAAATAATAATCAGGCGTTTCTATGTTTTACGTATAAATGATGTAGTGATTGAAGAGACATTAACTGGAAACACCTTCTTTTGATACTTATGTCCTACAGAATCTTATTATTATATCTTGCAGTATTTTTCTTTTTTTATGACACACACACACACACACACACACACACACACACACACACACACACACACACACACACACACACACACACACACACACACACACGAGAGGAGAGAAGCTACTCACTACAAGGCAATCTGATAGTCACACTTTAAATGCATAAGCAAGAGGCTCATCCATCAGGAGGCGGGCGCTGGCAGGTCCATAGCACAGTCATCCCTCACGCCCGTCTCCTGGCCAACAACTGTACGAGAACTATTGATATCTAGATCGAGGAGTCGCGCCCACATGCTTTTCTTGGCGTGCACGGCGGAGTGGTGGTGGATGGAGCACTCTCTTCCTCCTCCCTCCCTCTGTCTCTCTTTCTCTTCTCTCTCTCTCTCTCTCTCTCTCTCTCTCTCTCTCTCTCTCTCTCTCTCTCTCTCTCTCTCTCTCTCTCTCTCTCTCTCTCTCTCATACTTGACACACCCTCTTTTGGTTATTTTGCAGTGGTACGATGCAACAGTGAGTGCAATATCATAAGTACATAAGACAGCTTGAAGGACTTCCTACAAATAATGCAATTTTTTTTATATTAGTAAGAACAAAAAAAAATGGAAATCACTATGAAATACTTGTTGCCATTTTACATTTCATTGTTTCCCATCTCAGGCATTCGATGCATGAAAAACCTAATCATAATAAAACGGGTAGTAATATCTACATGATTGTTGCATCCTCTTCACGACATATGTTAACTAGAGAGGCATTGAGTAAAGTGCAAGTACCACCGCCGCCGGTGCCGCCGCTGATATGCGTGAAAATTCCCTGACATTAAATTTTGACATTAACTCTTAAATAATTAATAGAGTAAGTACTATGGATAGGTGATCATGGTGGCGAAGTTTTGCAAAGTTGTGGTGCGTTTTGACAAGTGATAAATTTCTGAAATTCCTGTAGGTCTGCGGCCAGTCCCGTGTTGGTCACGCAGAAGGTGGCGCCCAAGATAACGTCCTATGGGATTAATAATTGGGGCGTAACATTTTTCTTAATTTTTTCCCTTCACTTTGAACTTTCAAAACCAAAAGGAGTGGAGCATTAGGTTAAGGGGTCTTGTTGTTTATGACATTTCATGAGGTTGTGATGTATGGTGTTGTCAGAAAGTTGCTAACATACCGATAAACAAACAGACAAGCAAAGTGAAAACATAACCTATCCCTCAAATTCGTTGGCAGAGGTAATTACAATGGAATGTAGGACAGACGGTGGTTATTAAAGTTTCTCCCCCTTAATTAAGGATGCTGATCTCAAGAAAAAAAAATAATAGAGCGAATAAGACGAGGAGGCCGATGGCTCAGCGGTGTCCGGCAACTCGTTCGTCAGCATCACGGCTTAGCCAATTCAAATTCCAGTAGCAGACTGAGGAGCTCTGGGAGACCGTGGCGGCGATGCATCATGGCGTCTGAAACCTTTTTCTAACTCCTCAACTTCAATTCCACAACGTTAGAAGCTCTCATCACCAAAATTTTCCACGCAAGACCCCTACCATCCTCTTTACAGGCCTCTCTTTCGATAACTCTTCAATTTATGGCATTCTAGTTCAACAGCCCACAGGCCTACAATCCATAAACTTTCAGTCTTTCACTTTCTAGATCACCAGAACATTTTTTTCGCAGTCCATTGCTCTTCATACCAACAGCCCTTCAATTCATCTTCCAGCCAGCAGCCTCTAAGCCAGTGCTTCCCAAACTTTTTCAGCTTGTTACCCAATTTAACATGCCACATTAGGCGTGCTACCCCTTTCACAAAATGTTATCAATAATGATGTATATGTCTATATTAAAACACTAGATATATATTTTTTTCTGTCACCCCTCCATCATCCCCGAAAAACTGTTATATTACCCCCAGGGTGTAAATTACCCACAGTTTGGGAACCACTGCTCTAAACTATTGGCTTATTCTCCACCATAACCTCCCTCCAAAAAAATTACTTTCCGAGCCTATTAGCTTTCCATCTTACAGTTCCACAGCCTCACAGACCAACAAGCCCTCTTCTGTACAAGCCTCTCACCCACAACTCATCCCTGCAGACCCCCTAATCGACGTTCTCGCGTCCATACAAACCAACCAACACTCCCACGGACCAGAGACAGAGCCAAAACCCCACCGTCCCTCCCGCCCACAACACACCGCTGATCACCGTCCACCCTCCCTTAACAACGCCCGCCTCATTAGTCAGGTGATCACGCTAATGGAGAGGAATGCAACGGAATAACAACTGAGAATCCCTTAATGGCCAGGTGGAGTGTGGACTGGCTGGTAATTAAGACATTCCAATGCCGCTGCCTCACCACAGTCCACGAAGCCTCGCCCAAGAATGCACAGGATTCGTCTTCAGAAGCTTTACTCAGTGTTGCTTCAGCTTGAATGTCTCCTTGTCTGTCCGCAACAACATACACAGTAGTTGAAGCTTTTGTTTGTCTCCCTAACACGCACGGACCCTCTAGTCTCCTTACAGCCAGGTTTCAGTCACACAAACATACTGTATAAAAACATATTACTGTGATACCTCTCAAAGTGGCCTCCTGTTTATTTATCATGTGAGTGAGAACTTCAACGCCTTCATAATTTTTGTAAATAAGTTAGGATTCAAATATCATACAAGGGTTTGATTTTGTTTTTCAAGTTCTTACACCCACAACCATCTGCTTTTTTCCCAGAGTGCAACAGACTAAGCTTGTCTGTCCCTATCCAAGGTCAGTCCTCTTGGCCTTCACTGATCAGTGACAACATATCGATTTTATTAAGACCTTGAACCTCACACCAGCCTCTCTGTCGCCCCTTACACGGCATATTAATGGAAGACGCGGAATGGAAGCTAGGATGTCCTTTTCACACCAATAAAAACACACAAAGAAAGATTGTAAGGTGTTTCAAAGAGTCTATCACGAAATTCATATCTTCATCAGCCCATTCGTTGTCATTTGTAAGCAAAGTTCAAAGTTGAGGGTAAAGAGAGGTGTATATACACTGAAGCTTTTCTTCGTCACATCAAAAGAAAAAGCTTATTGTAAGGTAGTGTAACAGATGTAAGAGTTCTCTCTCCACTCGACTCATTATCTTCATCCACTGACCTTCACTTTCTGCTTATCAACAAACCTGTCTTGCTTATGTGAGTCAGTTTTTATTTACAAAGTTAATAAATTTAGCTAATCAGAGACTAGATATAAATAGGATATTCTTCGGGTTGAGTTTCCTATTCATATTTAGCCATTCCTTATCTGAAGGTAAACTATTTAAAACTAGTCAACTATAAGTCTCCACCAACAGACAAAAAAAAAATTCCATGTAAACACAGAAATGGATGAAGTAAGTTGTACATCCTGCGGAGGAAAAAGAAGCAACTCATGTCTCTTCCTGTCCCCGCCACCTCACTGCCCCCTTCACCTTCCTCCCTTGACACGCCCCTCTCCTCCTCCCTCCCCTTCCTTTCTCCCTCTCCTTACCCATCGATCTCCTTCCCCCGAGTGAGACACCATCAGTGACGCACAAACACACAGACACACAAACAACAAGAGGCTAGAGCGAGGTCAAACGAATCCACGACATGACGATAACAAGATTGGAACGAATTTCAGATCGAGTTGGTTCGCGTTGAGACGAAACAGGGACATTATGAAGCAGATACCAGACATATTTTAGACGAAACGTATCCAAGACCGAACGAAATGGTAATCTAACCAGAGAACAAGTGAAGTGAACATCTAATGAATCCAGGACCGTAAGAATTTCGGAACAAAGAAATAATATCCCCCAAAATAATGCAAAACAACACAGATTCGAAAGAACACGAATCTGTGACCAAATGAATCTGACATCAAACGAATCCAGAAATCGAGAAAATTTAAACTAGAACGAATCCGAAACAGCAAAAGAAAAAAAAGAGAGAAAAAAAAGTGGAACTGAACGAACCGGTTGAAGATGCCAAAAAACAGTGAACATTATGCAAGAGTGAGGATGAATGGAGACACTGCATAAGGCTTGTCGGACATTAAGGCTCGGGTAAGGGAGGGGAAGGGGAGGTAGGGGGAGGGAGGAGGAACAGCCTGCGTCTTGGTATCTCGGGGCATCATAATGGATCAAGTTAAGAGGCTGAGAGTCTAGTCAATCTGGTTCCTTCCCTTCAAGTGGACGGACGAGGAGACACACGATTTATTGCACCTCCCTCAAGCCACTGTTGACCTGGACAGAGGCACTAAAAACGAGAGTAAAAAAAAAAAAGGAGAGAGAGAGAGAGAGAGAGAGAGAGAGAGAGAGAGAGAGAGAGAGAGAGAGAGAGAGAGAGAGAGAGAGAGAGAGAGAGAGAGAGAGAGAGAGAGAGAGAGAGAGAGAGAGAGAGAGAGAGAGAGAGAGCGACTTTACTCATCAATATTAATTTTCACATTATTTTACCATATTAATATTTGCAGGTTGATGGTCTATGCATTGCAAGTTAATACGTAAAGAAATTGCAGATAATCTTATAGTTAATACATTTACATATATTATGAATACATTATGAAGTGTATAGGTCCCAGTACTTGAGACAGATGACAAGTTATGTTAAGTTAATCTAATGCTTCTCTATCTAAAATTGCTCATTGGTGACGGTCTGAGAGCCAATACATTACAGCCTTGCACATAAATGGTCTCCTATTCTATGTGGTTACAACTTTAAAGGTCAGTCTGCTGTGGAGGACCTTATCGAATGCCTTTTGAAACTCCAGGTAAATTACATGGACATCCCATTTTGCCTGCACATAATTGAAGAAGTTTAATAGATTAGTCTGGAATGATATCTTACTTTAAAATGGGTGCTGGTTTTATGTTACTAATTTATTGACTTTAATTAATGAAACCATATTATCTAATGATTTTTTCGGATACCTTGATTACATCTGACGCTAGACTTATCAAATGGTAATTAAAAGTTTGTTTCTTATATCTTTTTTTGAAGATCGGTGTTATTTTCTCTGTTTTCATGCACGAGATTTATCAAATAGTAAGGTTATAGAATTTTCAAACTGAGTGCAACATTCTTTGAGTATCCACAGTGATGTATCGTCCTGGTCTGTTGATTTATTTGGATCCATTTGTTGTAAATATTTATGCACCTCATGTGTTTGTATTTCGATTATGGTGAACATTTCTTCATCGGAACCTTTACATTTTTCAGCGGATCAGGAACTGTATTTTCTTTTGTAAAAACTTTAGTGAACGCTAGATTAAGAATGGGGACCTTGTACTTGTAGTCGCTGAACAATTTATTATTTTTTTTATAAAGGTCCTAAAATATCTTCATACTTCAAATGTAATTGAAAAAAAAGCTAATTAGTCACATTTCTTATTTTCTTGTCTTTTCAAATAAACCTAAGCTGGGGAAGAGGAGGAGGAAGGAGAGGAGGAGGAGGAAGAGGAGGAAGAAGAGAAGAAGGAGGAGGAGGAGGAAGAGAAGGAGGAGGAAGAGAAGGAGGAGGAAGAGGAGGAAATAAATATAAACAAATAGATATGAATAGGAGTAAATACCACGGAAGAGAAGGAAGAAGAAAACGAAAATAAGGACGAAAACACAAGAAAACAAGCAATACATTACAATAGCAAATGAGAAAGAGAATGGGAGAGAGAAAAAAAAAAGAGAGAGAGACACACACACACACACACACACACACACACACACACACACACACACACACACACACACACACACACACACACACACACACACACACACACACACACACACACACACACACACACACACACACACACACACACACACACACACACACACACACACACACACACACACACACACACACACACACACACACACACACACACACACACACACACACACACACACACACACACACACACACACACACACACACACACACACACACACACACACACACACACACACACACACACACACACACACACACACACACACACACACACACACACACACACACACACACACACACACACACACACACACACACACACACACACACACACACACACACACACACACACACACACACACACACACACACACACACACACACACACACACACACACACACACACACACACACACACACACACACACACACACACACACACACACACACACACACACACACACACACACACACACACACACACACACACACACACACACACACACACACACACACACACACACACACACACACACACACACACACACACACACACACACACACACACACACACACACACACACACACACACACACACACACACACACACACACACACACACACACACACACACACACACACACACACACACACACACACACACACACACACACACACACACACACACACACACACACACACACACACACACACACACACACACACACACACACACACACACACACACACACACACACACAGAGAAAGTCGTCGTCTGAATCATTCCTTGGCGCCCACAGGTAAGGGGGAAGGTAGAGTGGCCGCGCACCCGACCCTCGACACCCGCCTTTGTTGCCTCAAGTACCTCCTGGAGACTCTTTTATTGTCGGAAATACTGCGGTCCTGCGGGGAGGCTGTTAGAGCCGCTGCGGCGTCCAGAGGTGACCTGCTTAATGGGGTAATATATGGCAGGAAGACGACGAGGAAGAGAAGAAAGAGGTGGAAGGGAAAGAAGTGAAGAAGAAGGAGGAGGAGGAGGAGGAGGAGGAGGAGGAGGAGGAGGAGGAGGAGGAGGAGGAGAAGAAAGACGACGACGACTTCCGAGGAGAAAAATTATAGTAAAGAGGATGAGAAAGAAATAATCAGACAAAGGAGGTGAGTCACGTATCAAGGAAAATTATGAGGACATGAAGTAAGACAAAAGAGATGAATGGGAAAGAGGAGGAAATAAAGGGTTAAAAAAGTGAAAGGTGGTGGAAGGAGACACACGTGGCTTGCCTGATCGAAGAATATATGATAGAGAGGAGGAGGAGGAGGAGGAGAAGGAGGTGGTGTGATGGTGGAGGAAAGGGAGGAGAAAAGGGCAGGAAGGAGAAGAAGACTGAAGTAAATAGGAAACAATAAACAAGATGAAGAGAAAATAATGAAAAGAAATCAATACAAAAGGAAGATAAAAAGGTATAGAAAATTAAGCAATCAAGAAAGAGAACAGGAAATAAAGGAAAATAAAGAAATAATAAAGAAAAAAAGAAGAGGATACAGAAAAAAGGCAAATATGTAACATTTTCTCTTTAATAATAATAATAACAATAAAAAAATAAAAAAATCAGGGAAGGGATGACAATAATAAAAAATACACAAAAAAAAATTCATACATACATACTGACAGAGATAAGACTGACAAACAAACAGACGGAGAGAAAGTAACGATGATGGAGAACTGGAGGGAAGATAGAGGCGGAAGAGAGAGGGAGAAGATATGGTTTTAGCGGAAAAGGAAGGAGATGATGAAAGGAGGGAGAGAAATGTGGGAGAGGAAGGAGAGGGAGAGAGATTTAAGGGAGTGGGAAATGAGTTGATGAAAGAAGGAGAGAGAAGAGACCATAAAGAGAGAGAGAGAGAGAGAGAGAGAGAGAGAGAGAGAGAGAGAGAGAGAGAGAGAGAGAGAGAGAGAGAGAGAGAGAGAGAGAGAGATGGAGAGAAAGATTTGCACTTCCTTAATGCTGTCTCTCTCTCTCTCTCTCTCTCTCTCTCTCTCTCTCTTCTCTCTCTCTCTCCTCTCTCTCTCTCTCTCTCTCTCTCTCTCTCTCTCTAATACCCTCATCCATCTCCACCTCTTCCCTTCTCTTTGCGCAACACACCTGCTCTGCAAATTAACCCTTAACACCATATAACTCGTAACTTGCCCACTGCTGCTCACGGTCAGGTGTGGAGGTTGGGAGGTGGGGGTGCGGGGGGTGGGGGTTTGGGGGTTGGGGGTCGGGTGGGGTGAGGGACGCGCCCAAAACAGCCCAAATGGACCGCCACCTCCCGGATTGGGCTGATGGAAAACATGGGATTAGTGGCCACAACCATGATTTATGGGACCTAATGGGGAGGTGGACCTGTGCGAGGTTGTCAAGGATGGGATCATGTCTACTCTCCTCTCCTCCTCCTCCTCCTCCTCCTCCTCCAACAGCTCAT
>JAXIVD010003862.1:0-41392 GCA_036785275.1 Cancer borealis
GTAGATTTGGCCACTGATGAAAATGCCTTAAATCAAGAAATTCAACAGTGTTTGAATCGTTTCCTTCAGAAAAGCCATTGCTCTACTACACGCAGTTACTCTAACGCCTGTTTTACCTTTCGTTCACATCAACTCAAGCTACCACTACCTCGCTACCACGGCTACAACTCAACGACGCATCAATCAAACACACTTCAACTATTACAATGAGGATGGTAATGGTGATGATGATTACGATATTGTCCTTAGTGGTGCAGTGGTTAGCTCATGTGACTACGAATCCGCTGGCCTGAGTTCGATCCCAGACAAAGACAGTTGGCATACAGCTCATCCAGCTGTTCATCCTCTCAAACGGGTTGGTAGATAAATGAGCACCTAAGGAAAACTGGGGAAGGTAAACTGTAGAAAGTCAGATGTAACAGTGGTCCTGTGTCCCGGTATAACGAATTAATTTACACTACAGGATCAAAGGCATGTGTTACAGAAGATGACCGGCCGCAGTTGCGTGCAGCTATAGCGTGTGTCCCCACTTTACCTTTACTTCCACTAAATTCTTCTGGCGATTTATCGCTCTCATAACTCTTCTGACTCAGCAAAATTCTTTGGATATATAACTTCCGAAGAAGAGCTCATCTTAACTAACTTTGCTTTTGCGCCGGTGGTTTTGCTGGAGGCCTGGATGGTCGGCTTGTTAGTGCGCAAACTTAATTTATTAAAATAACGCCTCTTTTTTTGCATGTCATGGTCTCTAGCACCTGTAGGCAATCTTCTGCAAGCATCTGATATCCTGTAGGAGTTATTGAGGGCCGTGATGTCGATGGTTGGCTCTCGCCTGTTAGTGGTGCAGGCAGTATTTTTTGAGTGACGTCTGTGGAAGTTCATGCCGCCCACTGAAGTCTCCGATGCACTCTCAGTCGAAGAAAGGCTTGAGTAGCAGCATGTGGATTTCTTCGGCCGCTCAACGACAGCTTGAAAAAATGGCCAGGTTTCGGCGAGATTCAAACTCAGGTTATCGAGTTCTCCAGCTCTGACCACTCGGCCACCGGCACAAAGCTTTGATTTCTAAACCTTTCTCTTTCAGTTTCTATCCTTCTCTCTGCTCTTTCATATCTAATTTCCTTGCTGACTGTTCTATTGCAGCTTTGGTGGACAGTCACGGTTCTTCCCGTAAACGTATCAATAGTGGTGTTCACATGGTGCTGTCCTATCACCCACTTATTTCCCATTAATTACACAACGTAACAATTTTTTACAAAAGTTTTGTTTATTGTAATTTTTTTTTTACTGTTTATTAATCAAAATTTTCTGCTGATTCCAATAATGTAATTTTTTTTTTTTTCTGTATAATCGACCGTTATAGAAATACATCGTCTTTCAATGTTATCATATATTCGGAATTGTAATATATTCCGCTACTAAATATATATCTATTTTTTTTCTTTTAGATCAAATACTGAGTTCTGTAGTTTTTATGATGGCTATTAGAGGATGTAAACATTCTCCAGATACATTTTGCAATGTGTGTGGTTACTATATTGGAAAAAAAGGAGTTATTACATAAGATCGTGAAAGGTGCCAAATTGTGGGTAGCGTACAGACTCTATTTCGGAATGCCCATGGGTGACCAGGACAAACCATGGGGCCCCTCATGAAGATTTGGAAATTTACTATGATATTAGTGATGATCTGTGTTATTATAAGGAAGTTACTGGTTTGTTTACTGCTCTTGGACTCAAGCATGATCCTGCAGAATTGCGACTGTTCATAAATAGCTCAACACGAAGTCTCTAAGCAGTATTGCTCCATAATGAAAATAAATATCCATCTTTGCCTCTTGCACACTCCATACAGAAGAAAGAAAACTATGATAATGTCAAACAACTTCTTGACAAAATAAATTATGCTGAATTCGAGTGGGATGTTTGTGGTGATTTCAAGATGTTCGCCTTCTTGCTTGGCTTGCAAGGGGGATACACAAGTATTCATGTTTCCTTTGCTTATGGGACAGCAGAGCTGATGATGATCATTACAAGAAAGTTCATTGGCCCCCACGAGTAGAACTGCAGCCAGGAATGTTAAATCTTCTCAGACAGCCTCTAGTAGATTCCAACAAAGTCTTATTACTCCCACTTCATATTAAACTAGGATTGTTAAAACAGTTTGTGAAGGCCTTAGATTTTGGAGGAGAATCTTTTCAAGAAATTCGTCTCATGTTTCCAAAGCTATCTGAGGCTAAGATCAAGGGTGGTATATTTGTTGGACCCCAAGTAAATGCAATGTTGAAGTCGGAGAAACTGAAAAGAGCGATGACAAAAGTTGAAAAAGAAGCTTGGTGTGCATTTCGTGATGTAGTTCGTGGATTCCTAGAAAATTACAATGATCCTAATTACAAACAACGGGTAGCAAAGCTTATTGAGAACTTCAAGAAACTGGGTTGTCGTATGTCCTTGAATGTTCATTTATTGCATTCTCACCTAGATTTCTTCCCCGAAAACTTGGGTGATGCCAGTGAGGAGCATGGTGAGAGATTTCATCAGGACATCGCAACAATGGAAAGAAGATATCAAGGACGAGGGGATACTGCTATGATGGGAGATTATATATGGTCTCTAACCAGAAATGATGAAAGTATGCACTCTAGAAAATCTCGATCGTCAAAGCACTTCTAATCTTAAGAAAAGAGTTATCAAAGGATTTACAGTGCAGAGTTGTATTGTTTCTTTTGCTCTAACTAATATTGTACTTCCTAAATACCTTTCAATATATGAAAAAAATACTAAATGTTGTGTAATTATCCTTACAATATTAGAATAGATTGAACCAACACACTGCTGTAGAGAAAGGTTGCGTATATAACGAGAAAATAGTAAATTAAGAATAAATAAATAAAATATCGATGTTACGTTAAAACAAATGTGCTTTTTGAATTCAGTGGCAAAAAATACATATATGAACGTTAAAATAAACAAATAAACAAAACATATGTTACATTGTATTATCAATAGCTTCTGTCGATTTTACTAATTTTCCTATCCACTTATATGCTGATGACTCTACCTTGCACTTCTCCACATTTATCAACATTAAATTCAATCTGCAACTTTTCTGATCAACTGATTATGTCGAGGTATGATTATAATTGTATCTTACCGGTGAGGCCTTCATTGACATAAATTTGAAATCGAATGAGGCCAAGTACTGAGCCCTGTGACACACCGCTTATAACGTTTTGATAGTTAAATGATTTACCATTTACGACAAGGCATTATTTTCTCTCGTAAAACCAGTCATCAAGCCACTGAAGAATTTTCCCAGCTCTGCCATGTGACTCTAATAATTCATACATTTATATTTTATGTACGGTCAGTGGTGTTGATGGTGCTTCAGTTTGCGAGTCGCAATTTCAAAATTTTTATTCATTTCAGACAGACAAGCTGGAAAAGATGTGGCGCTTCACCTTGCTACTCATATATATATTCGTTGTCTTGAGGATAATCAATGCGAGTGTCCATAGCAGCAATACAAATGGGTCTCAGGATGGCAGATTCCTTGCGTCAGTACAAAAAAACCAATCACATTTATCCTTACGAAGACTCGCAAGAGAGCCACAACAAACAGTCTTCAAACATCAATCTTGCAAAGGAGCCGCGCGAGCAGAAGACGTACACTTCCAGTCACATCTTATATGTTTGACAAGAAGAGCACATCCAAATTTTCTTCAATCAAGTTCGCATGTGGAGAATACGCCTGTTGCCTCCCTTTTGACTAGCATAGTGACTCATGAATTGTCCCATTGTGTGTTAGTGCTGCTGTGGGACGTAACATACGCTCGCACGCCGCTTGTCGATCATCTTGTTCAACTTCCTAACCCAAAACAGGTGAGGCCTCTGTTGCATGTGCTCTAGAAGAAAATCCCTAATTATGACCCAAAACTATAACAAAATATTTTCTTGAATTTAGTACATTTGAAACATTCTTTAGTAGAAAATATAATTCAAAAAATTGTAGCAAGTTAATGACATTTGCATGACATTTAGCATAACTTACGTACATATAACGTATTATACATAGTGAGAATAATATTTTCGGGAATGTATGACATGTAGTCTTATCACACTTATAAGAGTTTGATGCAGGTGGTTCAGGTGTTGGACGGCAGAAAAGTAGGTCGCGTGCTGTGGCGAGCAGGACAGTGCAGAGGCTACCTCTTCCTACTGACTGACTCTTCGCCTCTCATGCACCTTGCCGACTACACACCTCATGATGCATGGGACTATTCTGGCAGGTGAGTGCAGGGATTAGGATACATCGTCACGAATAATGTGGAAACCCAACATAAGAAATGGAAAAAAGAGTTATATTTGTAATATATGTAAAACTTTGTATTGTGTGAAATATATCTATTTCCTCCTAAGTTTTTCATATATTACCGATATGATTCTTTTCCATTTCTTTTGTTGGGAAATAGATATATTTCACACAATACAGTCTAGTATATCCTGTCTTTACAACTTAGAAATGTAATGAAAGGCCTATGGTCTTCTTAGGTTTATTATGCCTGACAAGGAACATGTGAACGTTAGTATGAACAACCTCGGTATTACCATTAATATGAAACAAAGCGGAATTCAAATAGATAAAATAATGCAATGCAATACAATAGTAGTAGGAAAGAACTGCATATATAGTCTAATTGTCTTGAAAAGTTTATCAGACTTTTGGTCAATCTGTTGATTTGGCTAAATTTAATAACATAATAAAATAAAAAACAAGCTATCTCGGTAACTGGCGACGAAACGTATGTTGACGTAAAATATAGCTGAATAATAATAGACTATGCATATAATAATTCATTGTGCCGCATTAGCCGTGGTTAATTAAAAGGCAGCGAAAATCTACTAAATATGAAGCTATAAAAGAGTGAGGATTAAACACAAAAAATACAAAAATTCAACGTTACAATATGAAAAAAGGTAATAGAAATAGTCAACTTTACGAGTGTTAAGCACTAAAAATAAAAATAAAATAAAAGAAACATAGGCACAGCATGTCTGAGAAATTGATTGATTGATTAACTCACTGACTAATTTATTGGTTGATGGCAACAGTCATATAACACCATATAAAACAAACTGGTAAACACAAACTGACAACACAAATTGATATAAACCTTAATTATTTTACATAAAATAGTATAAGTAACGTTTAGGAGATAGAGAATCACATATAATTACGTTGATATCCATGCCAAACAGCTGAGTTCGAAACTATCTGGTTTCTCCTCAATCAAAGTAGAACATATCAAGAACACAACAAAACACTAGTAGTAATAAATACACAAATTCAAAGAACAACTCCGTGAGAAGTAAAAGATGTCAAATAGGCAGCAGGACGACCGATCTCATTGTCCTACCAAAGATCTTGTTGGTGGAGATGCTGGTAAAATTTGTTTTTAAACGAGCTTATTGTGATACACTGCACCATGTAGAGTTGCATATTATTGCACTCCGTAATGACACCATTAGTAAATAAAGATTTAGTACAGTCTAGCTGAGTCTGCTTACATTTTAATTTACCCTGTTGCTAATTATTCGTGAGTTAGTCAGTGATTTGACGTAAGGCGCCGTAACAGCCAGGGACATATGGCGCCGCTACCAAACCATAAAAAACTAAGTAAAATGTGAGAAACGTAAAACAGAACTGAGAAAAACGACGGAAAAAAAGGAACAATAAAAACTCAAAAATTAAAACTCAATGATCATTACAATAGAGAGAGGAGGCCAGCCTCCTCCAGAAAATATACCATTTCATAACCCGCCGGGCAAAGCATCCGACTTAGACTAAAACCACCATCCGCACCGCGGCACCGGTAAAGGAAACGCGGCCGTAGCTCCACCAAACTCGGGCACTCGACTAGCAAGTGCCGTACAGTAGGAGGCACCAAACAGTCATCGCAGTACGGTTGGTATTCACCGGACATCAGATGACTGTGGATCAACCGAGTGTGACCAATGCGCAGACGAGCTAAGGCTGTCTACAACATTCTTGTATATTGGAATAATCCCATGGGTGAGACACCTCACCCATTTTCGAGGTGGCACCACAAGCATCCAACCGCTCTTGCCAAATAGCAATAATCGCCTCGCGAATCACCGGAAACACCTCCGTGCATGGGACTGGGCTAAGAGTGGCAGCCCTATCTGCCGCCTCCCTAGCTAGCCTATCAGCCCGTTCGTTCCCGGGCACGCCAAGGTGGCCCTGCAGCCAACAGAACCTAACACGATATCCCAGGATGCGGAGTAGATACAGCCATTCAAGTGCAGATAAAACTAAAGGATAAATCAAAGGAGTAGAGGAGGTCAGCGCAGAAAGTACGCTTCGAGAATCATTAAAAATAACAAAAGAGTTGACTGGAAGTATAAAAATAGTTCTTAAGCGAGCACTATCGCCGACAGCTCAACAGTGAAAACAGAAGCGACGGCCGGAAGACTACCCCCCACCCGACAGATAGAGGGGAACACAACACCAAATCCAACACCGGTATCAGACTTAGAGCCATCAATAAAAACAGAAACGGAGTCTGAATGAGAATAACAGTGCTCTAAAAACAACGCAAAGGACGCATATGCCGGCAAATCTTTCATACCCTCGAAAACAGCGGCACACACGGACATATAGGAAAACTGCCAGAAGCCAACCTTAGGCAACCGATAAGGGCAGACGGGAGCAGAAGGAACCGACAACGCCGACAAGACAGACGCAGCCCAAAACCCAAAAGATTTAGGGAGACTAGGGCTGGTAGTATATGCAGGCGAACGGGAATCCCGTAAGATCGACCTGCAGGAAACTGACTCAAGAAGGCGTTGGGTCCAGAACCAAAACCGAAGCAACGAGGATTGGCGACGCAAATCCAGAGGCAGGATGCCAGCATCCACAAGGAGACTAGGTATTGGGGAAGACCTAAAGGCACTCCTAGCCAAGCGGATCCCAGCATGGTGCACGGAATCCAACACACGTAAGCGGGTCTCCGTGGCAGACGAGTAGACCTCACAGCCATTCTCTAACATGGGAAGGATAAGTGTCCTGTGGAGGAGGAGGAGAGTGTCCCTATCCGCACCCCAAGAAGTATGAGCCAAAACCTGAAGGAGGGATAAGGCTTTCTGACAAGCCGCTCTAACGGTACGAAGATGAGAAAACCAAGTATGACTTCTGTCGAAGAGAAGACCAAGATAGCGAGTGGTCTCCTTACATGAGATGCGCCTATGTGCGAGATAGAGATCAGGGTCTGGATGAGCACTGCGGAGGCGGCAAAAGTGCATGGCTACTGTTTTCGAGGCTGAGATCCGGAAACCGCGTTCAGAAGCCCAACGGGAAATCCTGTTAATCGAGAGTTGGAGTTTCCGTTCAATCAGAGGCATCATTAAAGCTGAGAAGGAAATGGAGAGGTGGTCCACATAGAGAGAACTATGGACGCCATCAGGAAGGACACTAATAACACTATTAATGGCAACTGCAAAGAGCGTAACACTTAGAATGCTGCTCTTAAGCACACCATCCTCAAGCGCACAAGCCTCTGAGAGAATACTCCCCACGCGAACCCGTAAAAGGCAATCTGATAAAAACTGCTTGATAAAAATAAGGAGGCGGCTGCGAAGACCAAATTGAAAGAGACTAAGTAAAATACCATGGCACCAAGCCGTGTCATACGCCTTTTCAAGTCAAAGAAGACTGATACGTGGTGGTGATTTTTTGCAAATGCTGCGGAAATAGACGAGTCCAAGAATAAAAGAGCATCAGTGGTCGATCGCACCTTTTGAAAACCGCACTGCACCGGGGTCAAGAATTTCCCGCTCTCTAGGTACCACATCAGCCGCACGTTTACCATTTTCTCCAATACCTTGCAGATGCATGAAGTCAAAGAAATAGGACGGTAGTTAGTGGCTTGTAAATGATCCTTTCCAGGCTTCGGGATGGGAAGGACTACAGCCACACTTCAAGCAGAATGAAAATCACCAGTGCGCTAAATAAAATTGTAAAGACCCAATAAAAAATTAAAAGCAATATCAGACATGTGTCGCAAGAAAGCATAAGGGATGTCATCGGGAACTGGAGACGAATCACAGCACTGGGATTAAGCCGTCTTTAGTTCGCCGGGAGAGAACGGGACATTATCGGACTCCCCGCCAGGGGAGGCAAAGTCCACGTCCACAGCCTCCAAACCCTGGCGATGCCGAGCCCTTGGTGCAGTAGGATCCTTCCGAGAAACACTAGAGAAGTGGCCGGCAAACAGGTCAGCAACAGTTTTAGGATCTCCCACCTTCCCCCAGCATGGGACAGGACCGGAGGAGGAGGGGGAGAAAACTTTTCAGAGATCTTACGGACTTTGTTAAAGACTGCCGTGAGAGGAGTTCGAAATGTGATGGAAGATAGATAAGCCCTCCAAGAACGTTGCTGAGCCTCCTTTAAAATGCGGCGCGCTCGAGCATGGGCTTGCCGAAAAGCCTCCAAACACAGAGGGTCTCCACGGTGGCGGCAAAGTCTCGAAAAAGCAATACGTTTTTCTTTCACAACAGCAGTGCTATCTGCGTTCCACCAGGGAACAGGACGCTTGGGAAACCGGCCAGATGTCTTGGAGACGGACTGAATGACCGCAGAGTGCAAAAGATCTGTGAAATAGGCAGCGGCATCGTTACAAGTACCAAAATCAGCCAACGGACGAACAGAGGAGGTAAGATCCGTAAAACGCTGCCAATCCGACCGATTTAGGCGCCAGCGAGGAGGACACGACTGCGGTTCAGAATCCACAGATTCTAATAAAATCGGAAAGTGATCACTACCATACAAATCTGGTAGGACCCGCCAGGTAAAATCAAGAAGAGAATTAGAAGTACAAACGGAAAGATCAATAGAAGTAAAAGTCCCCGTCTGACTATGAAAGAGTGTTGCATCGTCAGTGTTTAAAAGTTCCAAACCCCCATCCTCAATAAAAGAAGCAATTAAAATCCCGCGAGGATTGGAAGCACAACCATCCCACAAAGGGTGGCGACCATTATAATCCCCCAACAAGAGGAAAGGAGAGTGAAAAACACGCGCTAGGCCGTCAAGATTTGGCCTTACGACAGAAACACCGGGAGGAGGATAAAGGATAAAACCCTCTCTTCCCATAAAGGGGGAGAGCAGGGGTTGAAACCATCTCTAGCATAGCTCTCCAGGTACTTCAGGCATGCAAGCCTCCCACAACGACAAGGCGGCTTCCGCTAGGGGGGCTAATTAATCGTGGTGGGTCATAAATTTAAAATGTTATTCGCGTCATAATTCATACATTTTCTAAAACACTCTGTAAGGCTTTCTCGAAGATGTTGTTTCTCAGTGATAACACGTTAAGTAGTACCAGTTTCTCTCCGTATGATTTGCTACTGATTTTACTGATTGTCCTATCCATATATATGCTGATGACTACCTTGCACTTCTCTATGTTTATCTCAAGACTAAACCAGAAACAGGTAAATGATTCATGTGGAGAAACTACAGAACGCCCAACTTCTAATCTTTCCTTAATTTCAGATTGAGGCAGAAATAAACCTTGTGTTGTTCAATGTCTCAAAAACTGAGTTCCTTCATCTAGCCACTCGACAAAATCTTCCAGACAATTACCGCCTCTATTTCGATGACACACACCTGTCCTTCTCTTCTACACTGAACATCATTGGGCTATCATTTACTAAAACTCCTAACTGGAAGTCTCATATCTCTTCTCTTGCTAAATCAGCTTCCAAAAAGTTAGGTGTCCTGTATCGTCTCCACCAGCGTTTCTACCAATACCAGTTGCTGACTCTGTACGGAGGTCTTATCAGCCCCTTATGGAGTACGAATCTCATGTATGTTGCTAAGTAAGGTTGAGTGAATCAAAGGCTTTTCGTCTTATTGACTCCCCTACTTTACCTGATGGATTTCAATTTCTTACACGTTATCACAATTTTGCATTTCTTGCTATTAGTCAACTCAAGCAGCTCAGTCGACACTGGCAGCACAGTCAACTCAGGCAGCACAGTCAACTCAGGCAGCACAGTCAAATCAGGCAGCACAGTCAACTCAGGCAGCACAGTCAACTCAGGCAGCGCAGTCAACTCAGGCAGCACAGTCGACTCTGGCAGCACAGTCAACTCAGGCAGCACAGTCAACTCAGGCAGCACAGTCAACTCAGGCAGCACAGTCAAATCAGGCAGCACAATCAACTCAGGCAGCACAGTCAACTCAGGCAGCGCAGTCAACTCAGGCAGCACAGTCGACTCTGGCAGCACAGTCAACTCAGGCAGCACAGTCAACTCAGGCAGCACAGTCAACTCAGGCAGCACAGTCAACTCAGGCAGCACAGTCAACTCAGGCAGCACAGTCAACTCAGGCAGCTCAGTCGACTCAAGCAGCTCAGTCGACTCTGGCAGCACAGTCAACTCAGGCAGCACAGTCAACTCAGGCAGCACAGTCAACTCAAGCAGCACAGTCAACTCAGGCAGCACAGTCAACTCAGGCAGCGCAGTCAACTCAGGCAGCGCAGTCAACTCAGGCAGCGCAGTCAACTCAGGCAGCACAGTCAACTCAGGCAGCACAGTCAACTCAGGTAGCACAGTCGACTCAGGCAGCACAGTCAACTCAGGAAGCAAAGTCAACTCAGGCAGCACAGTCAACTCAGGCAGCACAGTCAACTCAGGCAGCACAGTCAACTCAGGCAGCACAGTCAACTCAGGCAGCACAGTCAACTCAGGCAGCACAGTCAACTCAGGCAACACAGTCGACTCAGGCAGCATAGTTGACTCGGGCAGCACAATTGACACAGGCAACACAGTCAACTCAGGCAGCACAGTCGACTCAAACAGCACAGTCGACTCAGGCAGCACAGTCGACTCAGGCAACACAGTTGACTCAGGCAGCACAGTCGACTCAGGGCAGCACAGTCGACTCAGGCAACACCGTCGACTCAGGCAGCACAGTCGACTCAGGGCGGCACAGTCGACTCAGACAGCATAGTCGACTCAGACAGCATAGTCGACTAAGGCAGTACAGTCGACTCAGGCACCACAGTCAACTCAGTCAGCATAGTCGACTCAGGCAACACAGTCGACTCAGGCAGCAAAGTCGACTCAGGGCGGCACAGTCGACTCAGGCACCACAGTCAACTCAGTCAGCATAGTCGACTCAGGCAACACAGTCGACTCAGGCACCACAGTCGACTTAATAAGCACAGTCGACTCAGACCGCATAGTCGACTCAGACAGCACAGTCGACTCAGGCAGCACAGTCGAATCAGGCAACATAGTCGACTCAGACAGCACAGTCGACTCAGGCAGCACAGTCGACTCAGACAGCATAGTCGACTCAGACAGCACAGTGCGACTCAGACAGCACAATCGACTCAGACAGCACAGTAGACTCAAGCAGCAGAGTCGACTCAGACAGCATAGTTGACTCAGAAAGCATAGTCGACTCAGACAGCACAGTCGACTCAGACAACACAGTCGACTTAGACAGCACAGTCGACTCAGACAGCATAGTCGACTCAGACAGCATAGTCGACTCAGACAGCATAACCGACTCAGGCAGTACAGTCGAGTCAGGCAGCATCACAATTTTACATCTCTTGCTATTAGTCAACTCAGGCAGCGCAGTCGAATCTGGCAGCACAGTCAACTCAGGCATCACAGTCGAATCAGGCAGCACAGTCAACTCAGGCAGCACAGTCGACTCAGACAGCACAGTCGAATCAGGCCGCATAGTCGAATCAGACAGCACAGACGACTCAGGCAGCACAGTTGACTCAGGCAGCACAGTTGACTCAGTCAGCATAGTCGACTCAGGCAATACAGTCGACTCAGGCACCACAGTCGATTTAATAAGCACAGTCGACTCAGACAGCACAGTCGACTCAGACAGCACAGTCGACTCAGGCAGCACAGTCGAATCAGGCAACATAGTCGACTCAGACAGCACAGTCGACTCAGGCAGCACAGTCGACTCAGACAGCATAGTCGACTCAGACAGCACAGTGCGACTCAGACAGCACAATCAACTCAGACAGCACAGTCGACTCAGGCAGCAGAGTCGACTCAGACAGCAGAGTTGACTCAGAAAGCATAGTCGACTCAGAGAGCACAGTCGACTCAGACAACTCAGTCGACCTAGACAGCACAGTCGACTCAGACAGCATAGTCGACTCAGACAGCATAGTCGACTCAGACAGTATAGCCGACTCAGGCAGCACAGTCGAGTCAGGCAGCATCACAATTTTACATCTATTGCTATTAGTCAACTCAGGCAGCGCAGTCGAATCTGGCAGCACAGTCAACTCAAGCATCACAGTCGACTCAGGCAGGACAGTCAACTCAGGCAGCACAGTCGACTCAGACCGCACAGTCGAATCAAGCAGCACAGTCGACTCAGGCAGCACAGACGACTCAGGCAGCACAGTTGACTCAGGCAGCACAGTTTACTCAGGCAGCACAGTCGATTAAGGGCGGCACAGTCGACTCAGACAGCATAGTTGACTCAAGTAGCAAATCGACTCAGAGAGCATAGTCGATTCAGGCAGCACAGTCGACTCAGACAGCATAGTCGATTCAGGCAGCATAGTCGACTCATGCACCACAGTCAACTCAGTCAAGATAGTCGACATAGGCACCCCAGTCGACTTAATAAGCACAGTCGACTCAAGCAGCATAGTAGATTCAGGCAGCACAGTCGACTCAGGCAGACAGTCGACTCAGACAGCACAGTCGACTCAGACAGCACAGTCGACTCAGACAGCACAGTCGACTCAGACAGTAGAGTCGACTCAGACAGGATAATCGACTCAGACAGCATAGTCGACTCAGACAGCACAGTCGACTCAGACAGCACAGTCGACTCAGACAGCACAGTCGACTCAGACAGTACAGTCGACTCAGACAGGATAATCGACTCAGACAGCACAGTCGACTCAGACAGCACAGTCGACTCAGACAGCACAGTCGACTCAGACAGCATAGTCGACTCAGACAGCACAGTCGACTCAAACAGCATAGTCGATTCAAACAGCACAGTCGATTCAGGCAGCACAGTCAACCCATACAGCATAGTAGACTCAAGCAGCACAGTCGATTCAAGAAGCACATTCGACTCAGAAAGCATAGTCGACTCAGATGGCATAGTCGACTGTGCTGCAGACAGCATAATCGACTCAGACTGCATACTCGACTTCAAGCAGCATAGTCGACTCAAGCACCACAGTCAACTCAGTCAAGATAGTCGACTCAGGCATCACAGTCGATTTAATAAGCACAGTCGATTCAGACAGCACAGTCGACTCAGGCAGCACAGTCGACTATGAAGGCATAGTCGACTCAGACAGCATAGTCGACTCAGACAGCACAGTCAAATGAGACAGCATACTCGACTCAGAGAGCATACTCGAATCAGACGGCACAGTCGACTCATGCAGCACAGTCGACTCAGGCAGCATAGTTTACTAAAACAGTACAGTCGACTCAGGCAGTACAATTGACTCAGAATGCACAGTCGACTCAGACAGCACAGTCGACTTATACAGCATAGTCGACTCAGACAGTAGTCGACTCAGACAGCACAGTCGACTCAGACAGCATAGTCGACTCAGACAGCAAACTCGATTCAGACAGCACAGTCGATTCAGGCAGCACAGTCGACTCAGGCAGCATAGTCGACTCAGATAGCACAGTCGTCTCAGATAGCATAATTTACTTAGAAAGTACAGTTGACTCAGACAGCATAGTCGACTCAGACAGCACAGTCGACTCAGACAGCATAGTCGACTCAGACAGCACAGTCGACTCAGACAGCACAGTCGACTCAGACAGAACAGTCGACTCAGACAGCATAGTCGACTCAGACAGCACAGTCGACTCAGACAGCATAGTCGACTCAGACAGCACAGTCGATTCAGGTAGCATAATTTACTTAGAAAGTACAGTCGACTCAGACAGCACAGTCGACTCAGACAGCATAGTCGACTCAGGCAGCATAGTCGACTCAGACAGCACAGTTAACTCAGACAGCATAGTCGACTCAGACAGCATACTCGACTCAGACAGCACAGTCGACTCAGATAGTACAGTCGACTCAGGCAGCATAGTTGACTCAGACAGCACAGTCGATTCAGGCAGCACAATTGACTCAGAAAGCACAGTCGACTCAGAGAGCACAGCAGACTCAGGCAGTACAGTCGACTCATGAAGTACAGTCGACTCAGGCAGCATAGTCGACTGAGACAGCACAGTCGACTCAGGCAGCACAATTGACTCAGAAAGCACAGTCGACTCAGACAGCACAGTCGACTCAGGCAGTACAGTCGACTCAGAAAGCACAATTGACTCGTAGTCGACTCAGTCAGCATAGTCGACTCAGACAGCATAGTCGACTCAGACAGCACAGTCGACTCAGGCAGCATAATCGACTCAGACAGCACAGTGTACTGAGGCATCACAGTCGACTCAGGCAGCACAGTCGACTCAGACAGCATAGTCGACTCAGGCTGCACAGTCAACTTAGACAGTACAGTCGACTCAGGCAGCACAGTCGACTCAGACAGCATAGTCGACTCAGACAGCACAGTCGACTTAGCACATTCGACTCAGACAGTATAGTCGATTCAGACAGCACAGTCAAAACAGGCAGCACAATTGACTCAGAAAGCACAGTCGACTCATGAAGCACAGTCGACTTAGGCAGCTAAGTCGACTCAGGAAGTACAGTATACTCAGGGAACACAGTCGACTTAGGGAGCGCAGTCGACTCATGAAGCACAGTCGACTCTGGCAGCTAAGTTGACTTAGGCAGCTAAGTCAACTCAGGCAGCTAAGTCAACTCAGGCAGGTCACAGGGATAAGACGTGTTTTTTTCCATGCTCCGTGATTTAGTGAGGTCAAAGCAAATTGACGGACAGTGAATTGTTGGTGGAGGTGAGGTAGTTGTGTGAGTGTGTGGAGGCCTTACACGGTCTCCCTGCACTGGTTCCAACCTTTAGTCAAGAGAACGCAGAGCTGTGGATGCTTTCGAGAGCCCGTGCAGTCGCAGCAAAACCAGTCAAGCTTCGCCGACAGGAAACATGGATTTTGGTCAGGAGTACAAGGAGAGGACGTAAAAGATCCCCAATTTGACCAGAAACGGCTTTGCCGTCCTGCAAGATGAATGAAAGAATGGAAAGACAGTCGTACACTCCCTATCTTTAGGTAAGACCGTGGTTGCTGGTGACAGCTAGGTCAGGTATTTGGATAAGGCTTGTTTGTGCCAGAGATAAGAAGCATAGGACGTTCGCCTGTTTTCAGGGAGCTGGGATAGGGAATGTAGTTGACAGGCTTAGGAATGTTCTGGAGGGGGAAGGTGTCGCGCCCACCGTCTGCATTAGTGCGATTGGGAACGATATAAGCAGGGTTAGGAGAGAAAAGCCATTTAGGAGGTACAGAGAAGCCTTAGGCAGGATTAAGGATCTTGGTGGCACTTTGTATCATAATTTGATCTAAACGGGAACAGTGTATATCCTAAAGATAGAATAGGCAGGAGGAATAGCGATTTACGTGAAGGACAGGATAACTGGGTAGCACAGAAGTTAAATCATATGTCAACAGCGAATCAATATGGATAGAACTTATTGACGGGGTAGAGACGCTAATCATAGACTATATATCTAAATACCACCTAAGCTATTTAGAGAGGTTTCCACAATATTGTTTCAGGAAATTAATGCAGCAGCTAAGTATACAAATGTGTGTATTATGAGAGATTTTAATTACAGAAATGTAGATTGGATTGATATCGCTGCTGATCACGAATCGGATGATTTCATTAATATAATTCAAGAATTCAAGATAATTTTCTCAAGCAAATAATAAGTGAGCCCACTAGAAAGGATAGCATTATAGATATAGGTATCACAAATAAAGATAACTTGGTCAACAATATGGAAATAGGTTGAAAATTAGGCAGCAGTGATCACCCAGAAATACTTTTTTGAAATAAAATGGGATGTCAAGATTTCTCCTAAACAAGGTACCAGACTTAAGGAGAGCGAGTTTTGAAAGATTAATAAATGATTTAGGTCAGGTACGTCAGGTTAGGGGTTGGGATGGTTTGCTTCAAGAAAGTATGGAGAAATCAGGTTAGCTAAGAGGTGTGAACAATGCCTCGCAGCAGGAAGGAGGATTAAGTAGGGTGTGGTCAGATCAGACTCCAGCTGTTTGCACACACAAAGGTGAGGTTCATTGATCGGATCAGGTCTATATGGTTGGAAAGGTTAATGATTAATAGTGGTGAGATAATGACAAGCAGAATAGTGTGGAGAATGAGTATAAAGAATTAAGTAGGGAGTTGTTCATAGGACAAAAAATGTTTATCCTCAACAGAAATATAAGGTCAAAAAGAAATTAACCAAAGTGGATGAGAGATAGACAAAAAACTTGATAGGGATGAAAAGAGGGATATACAAAAATTTCCGAGGTGGGGAAACTGATTTAAAAGAGATACACTGCAATAACTAGGTATGTTAGGAAAGACATATGAAAAAGCGAAGAGAATACGAAATGAGTGTCTAGAAATGCTAAAGTGATCCTAAGGGATTTTTCCAAATATATAAGACATAAAATAAGGATAGAATAGGCCCACTAATAAAGGATAATGAAATGATAGAAAATAGTGAAGATATGAGTAAAATCTCAAACCATTATTTCTTATTACTATTTACGCAAAAGAACTTAACGTTACCTGATGCAGACCAAGTGTTCAGGAGGAATGAGTTAACGAACATTAACATAACAAGTCAGCAAGTGATTCAAGATATAGATAAGCTTAGGATTGATAAATCACCGGGAGTAGATGAAGTATTTCCTCGCGTTTTAATGGAGTGTGAGAACACAATTAGTATAGCACTAATAAGTCAATACCTTTAGGAGACGTATCTCGTTTGTGGAGACACGCGAACGTTATTCCAATCTGACATCAGTAATAGGCAAAATGTTAGAGTATATTATTCCCAAGAAAGTACGGCAGCATCTGGAGCAGGAGTTGACAACCTTTTTCAGTGCGATTGCCAGAGAAAGCTTCTAGGAGTAGCATGAGGGCCGGAGTGCCAAAGAGATCCTAAAAGTGATAGTGTAAAAACATTTTATAAAAAAAAAAAGAAGGCAAACCAGAGACTAGATTACAAGAAATTTATTAGAAAAAAAACATACAAATCTTTGACTGCAGAAAACTGTTCAGACAATATACAAAAAATATAGAAAAGCAGGCAATTCAGTGATTAGATTGCTAAAAATTTATTGAAAAAACATGCAAATCAGTGACTGCTGAAAACAGTTTTATCAAGATATATGAAAATAAGTTTGTTTGGTGCTGTTTGCCATGGAGAAATTATTCAATACCTGGATCAATTGATGAGGTAGACAAGAGCAGAATGTCATTGAGGTGGCGGTCATTTAGCTGGGAGCAAAAGCGAGACTTTGTATATTTCAATTTTGAAAAGAGTCGTTCACAATAGTAGGTGCTGCCAAACATGGCAAAGATGCGTTTTACATGCCCAATGTAATTTGGAATTTTGTTAGAAGGGAAGACGAGGTCATGAGAGGACAGTGGAGAAGCGGTACGGTACTTTGCCTTAAATTCGTCATTATACTGAAGCTCCACCAACTCCATCTGCAGGGGGGCAGAGATTTCGTCAATTGGGAAGTCATAGGAGGAGGTGAACAGCTTGAAGCCCGGTGTCGCGTGATCGGAGGTCTGTTTATGTTTTAGATGTCCGCCTCCCAACTGCGCTTGCTCAGCAGTAATGTTTGTAAACAAAGGATTTTTGATAAACTAAACTAACCTAAACTAAACTAACCTAACCTATCATAACATAACATAACATAATTTTTTTTTAAACTCAGGTCTGTTTATTGGTTAGGTTAGGTTAGGTTAGATTAGTTTAATTTATCAACAAACCGTTTTTACAAACATTACTGCTGAGCATGCGCAGTTTGGGGCGGACCTCGAAAACAATAACAGACCTCTGATCATGCGACACCGGAGCCAGTGGCCTAGCACTTGTGAAACGGTGGCCAAATTCTCGCAAAGAGATGACAACACAAACCTAAATGGCAGCAACAATGATAGCAGTCGCAGCATCAGTAATAACAGTAATCAATCAATCTTTATTTCATAATATACAACAGCATGTATATTACATATTTTAGCCTCAGAATAAGTATAAGTTTGTCTAACTAAGGGGTAACACCCCTGCATCCACGAGCATACTGGGGATTGGGCAAGACCGAAAGGCCCCCGTCGCCAGTCTGATTCAACCGTGATGTACAGAATCGTGAGTACGAAGGCGAGGGGATGTGGCTGAAGCGTAGATTTGGGAACCGTAATCTAACTTCGACACAATGAAAGAGTGAAATAAACGGAGGAGAATGGTGCGGTCAGCTACCAAAAACACATGGGAAGGAAAACGGAGCAGGGACATCCGCTGGCAAACAGCTTTCAGGTCCCGATAGTGTGGCAACCAAGTAAGGCGTCTGTCAAATATTAAGTCCAAGAAACGAGTCGTTTCGACGACTGGCAATCTCCTGCTATAGAGGAATAAGCCTGGAACCCTAAACTCAGCTCTGCTTCGGGAGAAAAGCATAACAACTGTTATTGTGTGGGAAAATTTTAAACCGTGATTATCGGCCCAACGGGTGACCCGGCCAAGAGCCAACTGGATGTGTCGCTCGGCCACATCGAGACGAGAGGAAGCGTAGGAGAAGGAAAAGTCATCAGCGTATAGCGTGCATCGAAAGTTTCAGTGGACGCATTCGGTGATGCTATTGGTAGCAACGCTGAATAGAGTGACAATGAGAACACTACCTTGGGGGGTCCCTTCCTCTTCCTCAAAAGAGCTAGAAAAGGTCGTGCCCACCATCACCCAAAAAATACGGTCCTGTTAAAAAGATCGGAGGAACAGAGGGAGGTGACCTCTGAGTCTAATCGTATGGAGAGCTCGTAGAATGACACGCCCCTAGCGGGAGCCGCCTTGTCATGGTCGGGGAGCGTATGCATCCGAAGTACCTGGAGAGCTATGCTACAGGGGGTTTAAGTCCCTGCTCTCCTCTTTGTGGGGCGAGAGGGCTTCCCATACTAGTAAGGTCTGCCAGGGAAGGGCCAGACTAAATAGTTTCCATGAGTTAGGCTGCCAGTACGGATCAACAGTGCCGCCCGCCAGAAGGGCCGCCCTCTATGAGACGCCCTGTGTTGAATGGTTGGGTATTTGGGTTGGAGAGCGTTGGGGAACGGGGTCTCAGCACCGTCGTGGGCAAACTTTCGGATCCATGGGGGCTGCTTTTTAAACCGAGCAGTCCCGTGGGGGACGAGGTACCCCGCTCACGGCGGCCAGCGCTCGGTCCCCTCGTCTGTCCGCTAGGTGGTAGCTCTTGGCCCCTGGGGCCATCTACTACTTAATACTGCCATATAGGTAAAAAACTGATTTTCAAACAATCGGGTAGTGAGCGACCAGGCCCTCGAGGCGGTTCAACCTGGTCCTCGATGTGTCTCTGCTACGCCGGCTTCCGGGAGCCTTGATGTCCTCCTCTTCCTTGATCTCCTTGGCCACTTTTCGTATAAGGCCATTCACGATATCGTGAAGCCCTATGGAGATGTCGTTAGGATCAGGCAAATATACGACGACGACTGCCCTGCGAACAGGTGTTATGTGATCTTCATCACTGCTGCAGAGGCGACGGCGACAGTATACAAAATTAAATGAATATGAAAATAATATAATAAAAACAAAACTACAAAAGTTATGGCTGCACGACCTACGTTTTTAGAGAACGGGTACCGCACATTCTCTAAGTCTCTAGGGGAGATTGTTACAGCTTCTCCCGAAGTTCGCCAGGCCCCTACCCCCCAGTGGTTCGTTACATACTATCGCAACGGCCGGGGAAATTATATCCGCGGTCACCGGTTTCTCCAGCAGGAGTTCGGCACCATACCCTGGGAAAATGTTTGCCGTTACGGAAAGGGGCTTTTAATAAGAGCGAAGGACCTTACGCAGGCCAGGATGTTGCTTCATTTTTGATGCGGCCCCGACTGCATGTTCGATTCCGTGCTACCCCACCGGATGTTCAACCACAGTAGGGGCATCATATTCAATTATGACTTGGGGGAGTTCAGTGACGAAGAAATCTATGCCATGTGCCCTCTTACGGTGCAGACAGTATGGAAGGTTAAGGGGAAAAGCAACATGATCGTCCTCACCTTCTTCGATTCTTCTCACCCTGACTATGTTCAAGTCGGTCCTCTCCGTCTCCGTGTGAAGTCTTTTGTGGATAGGCCACTTCAGTGTTACGGGTGTTATGTGTTTGATCACAGTCGGAAACACTGCAATAAGGCTTCTCGTTGTGGCCGTTGCTCTTCACTTGTCGCCCACTATTTCCTATGCCGTGCTGCTCACCAGTTGCGCTCTCGCGATTGTCCACAATATTGCCTTGACAATATTGGTTGACCTGTTGAATGTGCCCCCGTCTAAAGTTTCTATCGGTCCTTCCAGTCGTGTGAGGACTGCTGACGGAGCCTTGTCAACTTCTGTGGTCGATTCTGTCCGTTCTTTGGAGCGGTCTTCTTCCCTTAATCGTGTTGTTGCTGATATTCATGCAGCGGCTGGTATTGACGTTTTCCAAGATACGCCGTTGGTCGAAGGCGCATTGCCTCATCAATTGGGTCGTACTGCGTCCCAAGATTCCATGACTTCTGTAAGCCGTGACCGTCCTCCTGTTAGTTCCATCTCACCGGGGCATTCTGACTCTGATGGTGCGGAGTGTGTGGGCAGCATGGGTAGCCCTACCAAGGTGAATTCTCGTTCAAAAGCCCCGACCCTTCAGTCCGACTCTTCTCCTCGTATCCCGCTTACCCCTCTTGCAGGGTGCTTCTGGCCTTTCCAGTACTTGCCGTATTCCCAGTCAGGTGGGTAAAGTAAAGGGAAAAGGGGGGTCCCTCACAGGGATTCGCCCGCCACGAAACTCTAAATAATATTTTTCCTGATCCTCCAATGCAATTGTAGAGGTCTCCGGGCCTCTTTTGGTTTCTAGGTTTTCTCCTGCCTGTCTTTGTTTACAGGAGACGGTGCTCGCGAACTTCATTCACTCAAGTCCTCCCGGGTATCGTGCCTTCTTCAGTACCCCTATTCCTGGTCAGGGCCACCTTGGTGGCACCGCTATCTTTGTTCGCTCTGATGTCCCTTTTATTCCCCAGCAGCTTTAAACCCCGTTGTAGCCTTTATCTCCCTCCCGGTGTTCCTTTCGTAAAGCTCAGATTTTGACGGCCTAGCGCGTGTTCTTCCCTCTCCTTTCCTCTTGTTCAGGGATTATAACGGTCGCCACCCTTTGTGGGATGGTGGTGCTTCCAACACTCACGGGATTTTAATTGCTTCTTTTACTGAGGATGAGGGTTTGGAACTTTTAAACACTGGTGATACAACACACTTTCAAAGTCAGACAGGGACTTTTACTTCTATTGATCTTTCCGTTTGTACTTTTGATTCTTGATTTTACCTGGCGGGTCCTACCAAATTTGTACGGTAGTGACCACTTTCCAATTTTATTAGAATCTGTGGATTCTGAGCTGCGGTCGCACCCTCCTTGCTGGCGCTTAGATCGGTCGGATTGACAGCGTTTTATGGATCTTATCTCTTCTGTTCGTTCGTAGGCTGATTTTGGTAATTGTAACGATGCCGCTGCCTATTTCACAGATCTTTTGCACTCTGCGGCCTTTCTGGCCATCTCCAAGACATCTGGTCGGTTTCCCCTTTCCTTGGTGGAACGCAGATTGCACTGCTGCTGTGAGAGAAAAACGGTCTGCTTTTTCGAAACTTTGCCACCACCGTGGAGACCCTCTGTGCTTGAGGGCTTTTCGGCGAGCCCGTGCTCGAGCGCGACGCATTTTAAAGGAGGCTCAGCAACGTTCTTAGAGGATTTATCTATCTTCCATCACCTTTCGAACTCCTCTCACGGCAGTCTATAACAAAGTCCGTAAGATCCCTGGAAAGTTTTCTCCGCCTCCTCCTCCGGCCCTGTCCCATGCTGGAGAAAAGGTGGCAGATCCTAAAACTGTTGCTGACCTGTTTGCCGGCCACTTCTCTAGTGTCTCTCGGAGGGATTGTACTGCACCAGGGTGTCCGCATAGCCATGGTTTGGAGGCTGTGGACGTGGACTTTGCCTCCCCTGGCGGGGAGTCCTATAATGTCCCGTTCTCTCCCGGCGAACTAATGACGGCTTTATCACAGTGCTATGATTCATCTCCGCGTCCCGATGACATCGCTTATGCTTTCTTGCGACACATGTCTGATACTGCTTTTAATTTTTTATTGGGTCTTTACAATCTTATTTGGAAAGGATCATTTACAAGCCACTAACTACCGTCCTATTTCTTTGACTTCATGCATCTGCAAAGTGCTGGAGAAGATGGTAAACGTGCGGCTGATGTGGTACCTAGAGTGCGGGAATTTCTTGACCACGGTGCAGTACGGTTTTCGAAAGGTGCGATCAACCACTGATGCTCTTTTATCTTTGGATTCGTCTATTTGCGCGGCATTTGCAAATAATCACCACCACGTAACAGTGTTCTTTGATTTGTATAAGGCGTATGTCATGGCTTAGTGGTGTGGTATTTTACTTAGTTTCTTTGAGTTTGTTCATCTTTTTATCAGGCAAATTTTTATCAGATCGTCTTTTACGGGTTCGCGTGGGGAGTATTCTCTCAGAGGCTTGTGCGCTTGAGGATGGTGTGCCACAGGGCAGCCTTTTAAGTGTTACGCTCTTTGCAGTGGCCATTAATAGTGTTATTAGTGTTCTTCCTGATAGTGTCCATATATCTCTCTATGTGGACGACCTCTCCATTTCCTTCTCAGCTGCACGGATGCCTCTGATTGAACGGAAACTCCAACTTTCGATTAACAGAATTTCGCGTTTGTCCTCTGAAAGCGGTTTTCGGTTCTCAGCCTCGAAGACAGTAGTCATGCACTTTTGCTGCCTCCGCGGCGTTCATCCAGATCCTGATCTCTATCTCGCACGTAGGCGCATCCTATGTGAGTAGATCACTCGCTATCTTAATCTTATCTTCGGCAGCCGTTTTATTTGGGTTCCTCATCTTCGTTCCGTTAAAGCAGCTTGTCAGAAAGCCTTATCCCTCCTTCTGGTTTTAGCTCCTCCTCCTCCTCCACAGGACACTCATCCTTCACAAATTAGAGTATGGCTGTGAGGTCTACTCGTCTGCCATGGAAGCCCGACTACGTGTGTTGGATTCCGTGCACCATGCCGGGATCCGCTTGGCTACGGGTGCCTTTATGTCTTCCCCGATACCTAGTCTCCTTGTGGATGCTGGCGTCCTGCCTCTGGATTTGCGTCGTGAATCCTCGTTGCTTCGGTGTTTGTTCCGGACCCAACGCCTTCCTGAGTCAATTCCCTGCAGGTCAATCTTGCGGGATTTCCGTTCGCCTGTTTATGCTACCCGCCCTAGTCTCCCCAAACCTTTTGGATTTCGGGCTGCATCTGCCTTCTCGGCGTTGTCGGTTCCTTCTGCTCCTGTCTGCCCTTATCAGTTGCCTAAGGTTGGGTACTGGCAGTTTCCCGATGTGTCCATGTCTGCCCCTGTTTTCGAGGGTAAGAAGGATTTGCCGGCATCAGCGTCCCGTGCGTTGTTTTTAGAGCACTGTTCTTCTCATTCAGACTCCGTTTCTGTTTTTACTGATGGTTCTAAGTCTGATACCGGTGTTGGATTTGGTGTTGTGTTTCCCTCCTTCTGTCGGGGAGGTAGTCTTCCGGCCCTCGCTTCTGTTTTCACTGCTGAGCTGTCGGCGATAGTGCTCGCTTTAAGAACTATTTTTACACTTCCAGTCAACTCTTTTGTTATGTATAGTGATTCTCGTAGCGCACTTTCTGCGCTGAATTTCTCTGCTCCTTTTCTTTATCCTTTAGTTTTATCTGCACTTGAGTGGCTGTATCTACTTAGTAACCGGGGATATCGTGTTGGTTTTTGTTGGATGCCGGGCCACGTTGGCGTTCCCGGGAACGAACGGGCTATTAGATTAGCTAGAGAGGCGGCAGATAGGGCTGCCACCCTTAGCCCAGTCCCGTGTACGGACGTGTTTCCAGCGATTCGCGAAGCGATCATTGCGATTTGGCAGGAGCGGTGGGATTCCCATGGTGCCACCTCGAAAATGGGTTAGGTTACTAGAACTCTGTCTCACCCATGGAATTATTCTAAATTACGAGAACGTCGCTGGCAAACAGCCTTAGCTCGTCTGCGCATTGGTCACACTCGCCTAACCCACAGTTATCTGATGTTCGGTGAATACCAACCGTGCTGTGATGACTGTTTGGTGCCTCTTACTGTACGGCACTTGCTGATCGAGTGCCCGAGTTTGGTGGAGCTAAGGCAGCGTTTCATTTACCAGTGCCTCGGTGTGGATGATAGTTTTAGTATAAATCGGGATCTTGGCCTGGCGTGTCCTTCCCCGGGTTATAAAGTGGTATATTTTCTGGAGGAGTTTGGCCTCCTCTCTTTGTTGTAATAATCATTGAGTTTTAATTTTTGAGTTTTTATTGTTGGCTTTTTTTCGGTCGTTTTATCTCGATTTTCTTTTTCGTTTTTCACATCCTACTTAGTTTTTTATGGTTTGGTAGCGGCGCTATATGACCCTGGCTGTTACGGCGCATTATGTCAAATCAATCACTCACTCGTAAAATGCCATACCTCCAATTGGTTTCGTATGCCTTCTCAAGATCGAAAAAGACGCTCACAACCCGCTGCCTACAAGCAAAAGCTTGGCAGATAGTGGCTTCTAATCGTAGAAAAGCGTCTAAAGTAGAGCGAGAAAGACGAAAATCACATTGTACTACCGAAAGATGGCCACTTTTCTCCAGGAACCAGACTAGACGAGTGTTAACCATCTTCTCAAATACTTTCATCATGCAAACGGTAAGGACAATGGGTCGATAGTTAATGCGGAGGGAGACTTTTTTCCAGGCTTGGGGATTGGGATGATTATAGCAGACTTCCAGGAGGGGGTTACATATCCGTCACTCCACTTCCTATTAAATAATCCTAGGAGGAAGGACAGTGATCCAGAATCTAGGTGACGGATTATAGAGTAGGTAATGATATCTGACCCTGGGGAAGAGTCCTTGTATAGAGATAAAGCTGAACGCAGTTCTGATATAGAATAAAGGACATTGTAGCTTTCATCCGTACATGATAAAAAGTCTAGTTAGCAAGCCTCGTCTGCCTCAAACTGGCGACGCAATGCTGGAGATCACGAAGCCCTGCTGGATATGAAACAAAAGGTCTCAGCGAGTGTGTTGGCTACCACCTGGCCGTCAGATACCTTATCCCCGTTGACATTGAGGACCAGAGGCAGGCCTGGAGAGGACTTTCCCGCTATCTTCCGCACGCGCTTGATTACCTGCGACTTAGATGTCTGCACGTTCAATGCGGAGACAAGAGATGCAAGGGACTTACGGCGAGCATCCTTGAGGATTCGACGAGCCTTAGCTCTAGCCAGTCTGTATTATCCCCTGAAAAATTAAGTTTTGTTTCGACGGTACCTACCAAAAGATCAACGACGCTCTGTCACTGCCTGTCTACACTCGTCGGTCGGCGCTTGGTAAGCTCTGTGGTCTGAGGGATGGAAATCTCACCAGCTCGCTGGAGTATAGATGAAAAATACTCGACAGCGCTGTCTATGTCTAAGAACTCATCAATCTCGCAGTCAACTATGACAAGGTATTTAAAAAATCTCCAGTCAGCGTGATCCAGCACACGAGGTAAGGAGAGGATGTCGGAAAAAGACATGAGTATAGGGTAGTGGTCACTCCCACAAAGATCTCCTGTGACGCTCCATGTGAAGTCAAGTAGGGCGTCAGGACAACACAATGATAAATCTAGGGCCGAGGTGGTGTCTGTCTGGATGTGGTAGTGTGTATGGTCACCGATGTTAAAAATTCCTAGATCTAAGGCTTCAACGACAGTGGCAATCATTGCTCCCCTGATGTTGACCAGTGTTTCTCCCCACAGGGTGTGCCGACCATTAATATCTCCTAAAATATTAATCGGGGAAGGCAATTGCTGAACTAAGGAAACGAGATCCTCTTTGTCTACTGGAGAAGTGGGAGGAAGGCATAAAGAGCAGACAGTGTAAGTTCTCTTGAGGTGCAACTGGACAGCCACCAACTGCAGGGGGGGAGACAATATTAAAAGAGGTAAAAGCAATGCCTTGTGAGTTATTTACAAAAAATTGCTGTACCACCATGATGGCCTTGCGCGCCATCATGAGGAGAGTAAAACCAGAGTAACCCCTGGGTGGAGGATGGGAGGACAAACCAATCATAGTCTTCTGCTGACAGACACAGACCGGCTGGTGTCTCCGCAGGAGTAGACTGAGCTCCTCCCAATTCCCTCGCAACTGACGAAGGCTCCACTTTCAAATAATAGAAATATTAAAATTAACGTTGCGTAGGGAGGCCCATAGAGAAGGCCTTCCCAACACCAGTATCCTTCTATTTTTTTTTTAAATCTTTTACCCATGACGCCGGTAAGCTTCAAGGAGACCTTAGATGGTTGGCCTCCGCCCATTAGTAGCGCGGGTTAGATTTTTTAAGTGACGCCTTATTTCTTCTTCTTGATGGGCTCATGCTACCAGCCGAAGCTCCTCGCGCATATAACGTTGCAGTCCCGGCGAGGATGGTGTTATGGCAATATATGGGTGATCTTAGGCCACTCGGTGGTAGTAACGTAGATAAGTGGCCAGCCCGTGCCGAGGCTCGAACGCGGGAGCCTGAGCTGCTATGCTCGATCGCTAGCCACTAGACCACCGCCTCCCCAACTCTTGCTCTTGCCCTGCCTAATGGTAGTGGGCAGAGCAGAGGAGGCAGTGGACAATTGCCTTGTAGCTTTTCCTAGCCCAGTGGCCAGTGTGGCGGTCACAGGCTTGATCAGACTGGCAGCAGGAGCGGTGATGATGGCGTGAGCCGACATCGGGGTAGGAGTGACGGCCGGAGCCGACACCAGAGTGGGACCGACGGCCGTAGTCGACCCCAGGGCGGGAGTAACGGCCGGAGCCGTCACTGTGGCAGGAGTGATGGTTGAAGTCGACACCGAGGTGGAAGTGACGGCCGGAGCCAACACCAGGGTAGGAGTGACGGCCGGGGCCAACACCGGGGAGGTAGTGACAGTCAGAGCCGACACCAGAGTGGGAGTGGCGGCCAAAGCCAACACTGGTGGGAGCCTGCGAGACCCACCCAAAGGTATAGAGGATCGTGCCTAAGAAAGGGGCACCTCTTCAAGGGATTCCTCACTTCTGCTACGCTAATGGTATGATAGCATAGCAATAGGGGCCTAAATGAGTTCTTCTGACACCTCCATAGAGGTAGAGGGCAGAACAGCAGGAGCAACAGCATTTGTAGTGAAAACAGATTGTGGCTTAGCGACTTGATGCACTGTAGCAGTTGTTTTACGGAGTTGGCGTCTATTAGGAAAAGAGGAAAACATAGTTGCACAAGTCACTCCTGGACGTATATGCGTAGTAAGAACTCTATTCTTTGTCTCGGTAAAATAAATATTCTCCGTGGTCCTGATGGAGAGTACTTCCCCCTCAAATCTGTAGCGGTCGCAGTCTTTTGAGGAAGCTGGGTGAGGTCTGCGGCATGTCAAAACAGGAAATAAGACTAGGGCAGGTCGTGCCATCGTGATCCATCGTACCACACAACGGGAACACCGCTGGGAGGCCATCTTGCAAGATACGGCAGGAACGACAGACATGTCCAAATGCCTGACAGTGAAAGCATCGCCTAGGGGACGGTATGTATGCTTTCACTGGGAGGCGGAGCCACGCCAGTTTGACAACTTGAGTCAGTCAAAAGTGAACAAGAGGGTAAGAATGAGAACAAGAACTCCATCAACTTTCTTTTGTAGACGATCAATTCCTATAACACCCTGATCACTTAGTTCGTATAGAAGCTTTTCGTTTGATTAGCGCGGAAAAGACAATCCCCTTACACTGGTTGAGGGTAGCGTGTGGAGTACACGCTACCTGGGTTCCAGGGACAGAGAAGATCGCTCTGAGGCGAGCACTTTCTTCCTGGGATATCTCCACCAGGAGACTAACGTCCCTTTGGAAGGAGATCTTAGGGTTGCGTCCAAAAACTTTAATGACTGCTCGATGTACGTTAAATAGGTCAATGTTCATAACCGACACACCATCAAGAGACTTTATAACAAGGAACTGTTCGTAATATGCCGGCTCGAAAGTACCTGGTACAGTCTGAATGAGAGAGCCTGATAAGTCTTGTGCGTTAACTCGTATTTGTTTCCTAGGCTTGGAATTGAACATTTCTCGGTTCGAATCTGCAGAATTGGAAGCCGAGGAGACAGTGGTCCCAATTACACCACCCGTGGGCCGGAAAGACTCAAAGGTGGCGATAATGGAAGATCGAGACGAAGAAGCCGGGGACAAGCGGACGTCGGGGAGAGAGCGTGGTCGCGAGTGGTGGTGAGGACGCCATAAAATTATAAAACAATATTCGCTTCCCCACACCCCACCCACCACGAAGCCCAACGAGGGAGGGATGTATGTTGAGGCACGACGGCTCCCAACAGCTCTAGGGGTAGTGGGGCAAATATATGCAGCCACTGCCTAGTGTGAGGTGGCAGCCGCGTGGCCGTTGCGGCCAACACATGATCAGCCGATTGATCCAACGGGGCCTTACTGGACCACCCGTCTTACCTCAACTCCCCCACCAAAGGAGTGTGTTGTCCACCGCAGGGAGCTACCTCCTGTCCCGTGGTGGACTCAACTCCCTGATGACGGAGCGCGGGGAGTATACGGGACGCCACGCACGGCAAATACGGTGGGAGACTTAGTCCTGTCCTAGATGTAGACGGATAAGGACGAGCAACATCACCGGTAGGCCCCCTCTACTAGTAATGAAGGGAGAGTACTTGGTCCACGAGGCCAACGGACACCAACCCTACAGAGGGGGACAGGGCTCCGCAGGAGGGGGCACAGTCGACCACGCTTCAAGCCCCGCCACCACGTCATTCCCCACGACTGGGAAAACCTGACTGTGGTGTCGGCCAATGTGCGGGGGGTCCGCGCTCACAACTTTGTGCTGCGTCACCAAACTAACATTGTCACCGTGACGGAGACACGGCTTAATCGAGAGGTGGAGCTGACGCTTGGCAAGATTCCCAGCTACTCCCACTGGATGAGGAAGGACCCGAAGAACAGGACAAGAGGTGTGGCTATCTGTTTTAAGGATAGTCTCCATACGCAAGAGCTTGAGGTAGTGTTGCTTCATCTGACGGAGGTGCTCTTCTTCGGGAGTGGTACTAGCAGACAGTAGCGGCCTCATTCTGTGTGTCATGTACTACCCCTCCAGGTAGGAATCCTCCCCGTTGGATTTCCTGACGGAGGATTTGGACACCATACTCCTGCGTCACAGGTGTTCCCATGTGATGGTAGTGGAGGATCTGAACTTCCAACAACCATTTGACGGTGTAAGGCCTTGTCAACCATGTCACCTTCCCTACACACCAGCAGGGAGGATCGCTAGATCCTGTACTGTCAGACCTTCCCGAGATCAGCATCGTCTACAAGTCGACAATAGAGTCAATAATAAGTTTTACTTTAACTACCTGGTATGGCAAGCTAACTTTTGGAGAAAAGAATAAACTTAAAAAGATTGTGCGAAAATCGAAAAAAATTAGGTGCAGAAACAAAGGCACTTGACAAGCTGTACCAGGAAGGAACAATGAAGCAGGTTCAAAAAGTCATGAAAGATACATCCCATCCCCTCCACTCCTGCTATGTATTCCTTAGGTCCGGCAGAAGGTTAACTCTGTCTACTCAACGCACGGACAGATATAAGAAATCGTTTGTACCAAAGAGTATTGTACTTTTCAACCACTTAAAATAGAATATATATTTTATTAGATTATGTGTAACTGTGACAATTCTTGTGCTTGTCTGTGATTTCAGTTTCCTATGCTGTAGCATATATTTTTACAATATTTTCTTATTCTTATCTTCTATACTTATTAGTCAACTTCTTTTTATATGGAGCTCTAGCCAAAAAGATTTTCAGTTTGTAAGCGTTGATATGTTGCAAATTGACAATAAAATTATCTATCTATCTATGTCTGTCACCCGCTAGAACATGTGGGCAGCTCAGATCACTATGCCGTCCTGGCTCAGGTTCAGCTGAACATGGCGAGGGAAGACGCTGCTCAGCGTACCATCTGCTCTGCTCTGGGACAGGGCGGACTGACCTTCCATGCGACGTGCATTACACCACACCGACTGGGAGGCCCTCTTAGTGGGGGACGCTAAGGCCAAGACTCGCGGAACATCTGCTACTAGCAGACGAGGCGAGGCTTCGCTCTTTCACGAGCTGCTTGCCAACACATCTCAGTAGGAGCGTACACTGCAACAAGAGACATAAAACCCAAAGTGTGCTTCAGCCTCAATCGCATTATACGCTCATCAACCGAAGTAACATGAACCACGAACGGCTGCAGTCTGCTGGAGATACCTATAGCTGCTCACCTGAGACAAACACAAAAGTTCATGCCGGACCAGTAATAAGTAAAACCTCTCCAATTTATCTCGCCACTGCCAAACCACCTCTTCTGAGAGAATCCCACTATATCCACCCACAACCTACTAATCTCATTCAATAAATAAGACAGTCCGTGATCCCTTGAGAGGCTGATGATGTTCCAGGAGCTCACACGCAGAACCCTCCCAAGGCTTACACCAGTGCTGGTTCGACGGGGAAGCACCGTTTCTGCATCCTCTCAGTCACCCCTTAAACTAAAAGCAGGGTGAGGTGGTCCTCCCACACCATTCAGGATGCAGGGATTCCTAGGTTTTGCTTTGCACCCGTATTTTGGTCAACCAGGTCCCCCTGATGCCTTGTCATCAAAGGGGTCGGAGTGGTCGGATCCCCAACAAAACCGGCTTGGGATGTGCCCATGCCCTTGCCCACGACTAGTGCCTCGACCACGGCCTCTACTTGTTGTATTGTTTATGGTGATGAGATGGTTTTCCAGGGAGGGTTTGCAAACCCCACACCAGTCAGACCAGGGCTGGTCACGGCAGGGACGCAGAAACACTGATGGAATAGTTCTCGGTTGATCCGCTATTTAACCAATAGGTGGGGCTGGATGGCCGTTGACTCAGCACGGTGAGTTCGTCTGCCCTTTGTATGATTTTGTTTTTAATCCACCTGGATGTCCAGCACACTCTCTTCACTGGTATGGTCCAGTGACGATCCCGGTATAATATTTAATAAGGACTCCCTCAGATATTGCACTTCCCAGTCAATATTATACGTATAATTTCCACTCCCCCCAGTCGTTTTTATACCTTTTTTTTTAGCACTCCCATTGAATTATTTGCACGCCAACGTAGTAAAAAAATATAAATATTTCTTATATATTTTATTAACAAACCCTTTGTATAGTAGAAATATAAATACATTTACATGTAAAACAGTCTGGACAGTGTGGAATAGAGCTACTCTTATTGATAAATTATTTTTATTGATAAATCCTAAAAATAGGCTGATAAATCTTTACAAAAGAATTAAAGTAATTTTACCATTATTACACTTATTGTAATCTGCTTTGTATTTTGTCTGTGCATTATCATATTTTGTATTCATTATACGTAATAATACCACCATTGCATAACTACGTTTCATTGACTTTGGAAACGGCAAGAACACACCGTTTTCCTAACACTCTATTAGATGTTGCCTCATCCTGGTATTGTCTTATATAGACATTGGATTCCCATCCTCCGATAGGAATTCTGTTGCATTTGCAATTGCATAGAGTCCACAATCATTCATATTTGGTTGCTGATCACAGTTTATGAGATACAATTATAGGCACCCATCTTCGGCAAGACACTCATAGCAAGATTTCAACTGCTTTTGCGTAAATTCAGTCAATTTGGGGGGCGTCATACTATCTGCTATCTCTATCCTCATCCTGAACGTCGAAGATGTGAACCGATGAATCCGATTTTCATCAAAATGAATATGTACATTATTAAAACCAGATGAATCATACCCACTTGGCCTCTGTGCAAAAAGTGTTGTGTAAAGTCCTCCTGCTACAGGATACTCCTTACTAAGTAGAGTCTGTGCAGTATCAATAATCCTATCATTCAACCAATCATTACTAATAGTTATCTGCATGTCATCCTCAGTCAGTCCAAGAGAAGGAATCCACATTAGAGTAAGAATTTTTGCCTCTGCACTAGCATGTGGTTGGTCACTAACACTATTACTGTTATTCGTTTGAACAAATGGTTCTAGATTACACAAATTTTGTTTCTTTTTAAGCTCCACATTTGACGATGAAAGGACATATGTATTATTATCCAATAATTTTTCGATTATGAAGGGACCACTCCATGGAAGTGAAGCCTTACCGCCTTTCCTGTCAGCACGTTTAAGGTTTTTCAAGAGAACAAGGTCTCCAGGCTTGTAACTGAAAGCTGTTTTGTGTCGTTGGTTGTAATCTTCTTGTTGTTTAGCTTGTGCTTTTTGAATATTAGCTGTAGCACTTACTTTAAACTTCTCACGAATCTCTTGCATAGCTTGTGGCCACTTTCACTACATAATCTTCATCAAACTCAAATGCTGTCAACTGATTCTGTATTCCATACTGGACGTCCACAGAGAGTTTGGGTCCACGGTTATAAAGCAAGAAAAATGGAGAATAACCTGTTGATCTGTGAACAGCTGTTTTGTGAGAAAATAGCACCGTATTAATACAAGAAACCCAGTTATTATCAGTTTCAAGTATTTACAGTAATTTGTCCTTTATTGTTCTATTCTGTCGTTCCACAAGCCCATTTGCTTGAGAGTGGTAAGCACTAGTCACCTTTTGTTTCATCCCAGTAAGCAAGCTCATGCAAAGTTTCTGAAAAATGGTTAACAAACTCCCTATCGTGATCATTAATTTGTAAATCAAAACACGAATGCCTTGTCATAAGTTCATAGAGAAATTCAGCCACACTTGAAGCATCTCTCTGTTTAACTGGTTTTGCTTCAGTCCATTTCGAAAAATAATCAATAGCATCACCTAAGTATTTGTAGCCATTGACTTTTGGGAGTGTGCAAATGTCTACTCGAATCTGTTTCATGACTGTATCAGGAACTGGTACCGAGTGCAGCTTTGGTGCTTCATTCGATAGTTTGGGATTTACTTTTTGACACTGAGCACAACATTTTATATAAGCAGACACATCAGCTTCAACAAAGCGCCAATAAAAGTGCTTACTGACTAAAGAAATTGTAGCTGCAATTTCATGATGTGCACGCAAAATTTTAGACTCCTGGGTTTCACCAAATCTTTCATGAATTTCCTGAAGCACACACTTCACTTCTTGTTCGTTCCCCAAAAACTTGCACTTTCAGTGGGTAACCATTTTTTTGCTTTCTATTGTATCATAATTTGTTATAGACAATGTAAAATGGTTTACAAGCACGTCGAAAATTTGCTGTTTTCCTTTATCAAGTATACCATCAGGATTTGCATAGCTGCTTTTGAGGGTAAAAATATCTTGAAATGCATTGTGATTGCTGTAGTGTGAATATATGGCAGCTGGGACTAGACCAGAGTGAGAAGAGTGCACTCAGCGATATGGCCAATTGGACTGACCGCAGTTAGTGCTGGCAGGAGTCGATTCTGCCCACTGTTCTTGTCCATAGGACAGTTTGGTTGTTACTTGGGCTTATCATTGGTCGTTATCATTACGATGCTTATATTATTTTCCACATTTATTTAGTATGCTCAAGACCTGAATATAGCGTCAAGCATTATAGACAAGATATAGATCAAGACATATTATGAATCTTAGGATGCATATGTAACTATAGCTGTCATGTATTGCAATAAGATGCATATAACCAACAGTTTTGTGAAAATTATCGCCCTCGCTAGTATGTCTAAGTTAGAAGGTCGCCCAGAAAGACGGTAGTGTTTCAGTATTTTTCAGTTTTCTTCGTACAGGTTCACCTAATTTACATAAACTTGAAGTCGACTTTAACTTATAATCAAAATGAAAACGTTTCATTCATAATAGCTCGGACCATTGGCTCAGACTCTTTTGATAATCTTCTTTGTCTGTATGCAGTTATATAACAACCAATTTGCAGTGAAATAATTATATGATTACTTTCTTTTATAATACGGTATCCATCTTCAAAATATTCGAAATGAGGTCAAGGCAGGTTGAGGAGTGCATATTACACGTATAATATACACGGGGAAGGGAGTGCATATTATTTAGAGGGAGTGTGTATTACACATATAACATACACTTGGGGTGTTATTTTTATGTATAATAATGACTGGGAAGTGCAAATTATACCTATAAAAACGACAGGGGAGTGATAATTCAGGGGAGTGCATATTAGACGAGACACCGGTTCAGTCGCCGACAATCAGACCATGCGGTTAGTTGTACTAGTTTAAGTGATACCAACAGCAGAGAAGAGATCGAACTTATTATTCTAACATTTTTCCAAGTACTTGGTACGAAACAGGTTTGCAAATATTTAGTAAAAGGTATTGCGAATTTTTCTTGTAGAAAATCATCTGTATCCTTGATTAAGTCAATCGATACATCATCTGCGCCTCTTGCTTTGCCTCTGCTCATTCCTGTTATTGCTTTCTTTATTTCACTTGTGCTTACTTCAGGTTACTTCAGGGTTCATAGTTTCCATGGTCTAGTCTTCGGTTTGCCTATCATTACTGCCATACAATTTTCTATAAAATTCCTCCGCTGTCTTTATCACATCATCTCTATCATTTCTAATCTGACCTTGTTCATCTTTCAAAGAATACACTTGCTTTCTGTCAATGCTATGTGTTCTTGCTATTTTCATACTCAGACTTTTGTTTAGAGTTTCCTCAATAATTTTCATATTGTACTTTTGCATGTCTTTAGTTTTCTTCTTTATTATAGTTTTACATAGGTCAACCAGTTCTACTTTGTATTATCTTGTCTTTATTACCATTCTACTACGTTTTCTTATGAAGCGTTTGTGGCTGTTGCAAATTTTCAGCTGTTTTCTTTGGGTGGTTTCCCACCGATTTCCAATGCTAATTGTAAGACTACATTAGTTTGGTTGTCATTTAAACTCTCTATGTTTTTAATAATTTTGTCTGTTAGTTGTGAGTACCCGTGAGTACTCGTGACTCGTGACTCGTGACCCCCTAGCGGGAACCGCCTTGTCGTGGTGGAGGGCCTTGCGTGCCCGAAATACCTGGAGAACTATGCTAGAAGGGGTTTCAACCCTGCTCTCCCACTTTGTGGGGAGAGAGGGTTTCTCATGCTAGTAAGGTCTGCCAGTGAAGGGCCATACTAAATGGTTCCCATGTGTTAGGCTGCCAATACGGGTCAACAGTGCCACCCGCCAGAAGGGTCGCCCTCTATGAGACGCCCTGTTTTGGATGGCTGGGTTTTGGGGCCGAAGGGCGTTGGGAAGGGAGTCTCAGCACCGTCGTGGACAAACTTTCGGATCCATGGGTGCTGCTTTTTAAACCGAGCAGTCTCGTGGGGGATAAGGTACCCCGCTCACGACGGCCAGCGCTCGGTTCCCTCGTCTGTCCGGTAGGCGGTAGCTCTTGGCACCTGGATCCAACTACTACTTAATATTGCCATATGGGTATAAATACATTCTTCAACCCCTCGAGTGGTGGACTACCAGGCCCTCGAGGCGGTTCAACCTGGTCCTCGATGTGTCTCTGCTACGCCGGTTTCTGGGAGGCTTGATGTCCTTCTCAACGATCTCCCAGGCCACTTTTCCTACAGGGCCATTCAAGATGTCATGAAGCCCTACGGAGATGTCGTTATTATTCGGCAAATATACGACGACGACTGCCCTGCGAACAAGTGTTATGTGACCTTCGTCACTGCTGCAGAGGCGAGGGGTGCTCTTGACGCCGTAGACATGTTTGAAATTCCTGGCCTTTGTGTTGAGGTTCTGTCCACCGGCAATGTGGCTGAATCGGACTCAGACTACGTTCCGAACATCTTCGAACGTGCTGCTGAAGAAGCCTCTTCCGAGGTTCGCCAGGCCCATACCCCTCGGTGGTTCGTTGCCTACTCTCATAACAGCCGGGGAAATTATGTCCGCGCTTCCCTGTTTCTCCAGCAGGAGTTCAGCACCAATCCCAGGGAGAACGTCCGCCGTTACGGGAAGGGGCTCTTAATAAGAGCGAAGAACCTTACGCAGGCCAGGATGTTGCTGCATTTCCGGTGCTGCCTTGACTGCATGTTCGATTCCGTGCGACCCCACCGGACGTTCAACTACAATAGGAGTATCATATTAAATTATGACTTGGGGGAGTTCAGTGAGGAAGAAATCTATGCTATGTGCCCTCCTACGGTCAGAAAGTATGGGAGGTAAAGGGGAAGGGCAACATGATCATCTTCACCTTTTTCGGTTCTTCTCACCCTGAGCATGTTCACGTTGGTCCTCTTCGTCTTCGTGTGAAGTCTTTTGTGCATAGGCCCCTTCAGTGTTACGGGTGTTATGCGTTTGGTCACAGTCGGAAACACTGCACTGAGGCTTCTCGTTGTGGCTGTTGCTCTGCTCTCGGTGCCCACGCCACGCATGAATGTGCCGCCATTCCTTACTGTCTCCTATGCCGTTTTGCTCACCAGTTGCGCTCCCGGGATTGTCCACGATATCGCCTTGAGGAAGACGTCCTTCGCCTGGCTAACACCTACTTTATCAGTCTTGGCAGTGCACGCAGAGAGCTTGCTTATAGGCAAGGGAAGAGCGGTGAGGCTATGTTTTACGCCTTTTCTTTGGACTCTCGATTATCGTCCCAGTCATCTGTCCCTCCTCTCCTGTCTCCTCCCTGGTTCCTGTCGGCAACCAGTTTTCTGTCCTCAACGAAACTGGCGACTGTATCCCTGCGGTTTGCGATGTGTCTTTTTCTGCTAGGGCAGGATCGCACCCTGCTTCACCTGTTCAAGCGCCTCTAAGTCCGGGGCGCGGGAGATCCAACAGGCTGCAAGTAAACGCTACTATAGCTCCACGGATTCGGTTGATCTGTTGAATGTGAGAGGACTGCTGACGGAGCCTCGTCAACTTCTGCGGTCGATTCTGTTCGTTCTTTGGAGCGGTCTTCTTCTCTTAGTCGTGTTGTTGCTGATATTCATGCAACGTTGGTCGAAGGCGCGTTACCTCGTCAATTGGGTCGTTCCACGTCCCAAGATTCCGTGACTTCTGTGAGCCATGATATTCCTCTTGTTAATTCCATCTCACCGGGGCATTCTGGCTCTGGTGGTGTGGAGTTTGTGGGTAGCATCGGTACCCTTGCTAAGGTGAATTCCCGTGCAAAAGCCCCGACCCTTCAGTCCAGCTCTTCTCCTCGTATCCCGGTAACGTCTCTTGCAGGGGCTTCTGGCCTTTCCAGTACGTGCCGTGTTACAGTTCCCAGTCAGGTCGATAAAGTAAAGGGTAAGGGGGTATTCCTCACAGGGACTCACCCTCCACGAAACTCTAAGTAATAGTTTTCCGGATCCTCCAATGGAGTTGTAGAGGTGTCCTGGCCTCTTGGGAGGAATTCCGAGTTTTCGTTTTCCAGGTTTTCTCCTGCCTGTCTTTGTTTACAGGAGACGATGCTCGGGAACTTCACTCACTCAAGTCCTCCCGGGTATCGTGCCTTCTTAAGTACCCCTATTCCTGCTCAGGAACCCCATGGTGGCACCGCTATCTTCGTTCGCTCTTTTGTTCCCCAGCAGCTTCACATCCAGCTGCAGGCTGTTGCTGTCAAGGTTTTCCTTGGCAGGTTTTATGCATTATGTAGCCTTTATCTCCCTCCCGGTATTCCTGTCGTAAGGCCAGATCTTGATGGCTTAGCGCGTGTTCTTCCCTCCCCTTTCCTCTTATTGGGGGATTATAACGATCGTCATCCTTTGTGGGATTGTGGTGCTTCCAATCCTTGCGGGATTTTAATTCCTTCTTTTATTGAAGATGAGGGTTTGGAACTTTTAAACACTGGGGATTCAACACACTTTCATAGTCAGAAGGAGACTTTTACTTCTATTGATCTTTCAGTTTGTAATTTTAATTATCTTCTTGATTTTACATGGCGGGTCCTACCAGAATTGTACGGTAGTGACCACTTTCCGATTTTATTAGAATCTGTGGATTCCAAGCCGCGATCGCATCATCATCGCTGGCGCTTAAATCGATCGGATTGGCAGCGTTTTACGGGTCTTACCTCCTCTGTTTGTCCGTTGGCTGATTTTGGTACTTATAACGATGCTGCTGCCTATTTCAAAGATGTTTTGCACTCTGCAGCCCTTCACTCCGTCCCAAAGACATCTAGCCGATTTCCCAAGCGTCTTGTTCCCTGGTGGAACGCAGATTGCACTGCTGTTGTGAGAGAAAAACGGTCTGCTTTTTCGAGACTTTGCCGCCACCGTGGACACCCTCTGAGCTTGGAGGCTTTTCGGCGAGCCCGTGCTCGAGCGCGACGCATTTTAAAAGAGGCTCAGCAACGTTCTTGGAGGGTTTACCTGTCTTCCATCACCTTTCGAACGCCTCTCACGGCAGTCTTAAACAAAGTCCGTAAGATCTCTGGAAAGTTTTCTCCTCCTTCTCCTCCTGTCCTGTCCCATGCTGGGAGAAGGTGGCAGATCCTAAAACTGTTGCTGACTTGTTTGCCGGTCACTTCTCTAGTGTCTCTCGGAAGGATCTTACTGCACCAGGGGCTCGGCATCGCCAGGGTTTGAAGGATGTGAACGTGGACTTTGCCTCCCCTGGCGGGGAGTCCTATAATGTCCCGTTCTCTCCCGGCTAACTAATGACGGCTTTATCCCAGTGCTGTGATTCGTCTCCGGGTCCCGATGCTTTCTTGCGACACATGTCAGATATTGCTTTCAATTTTTTATTGGGTCTTTACAATTTTATTTGGCGTACCAGTGATTTTCCTTCTGCTTGGAGTGTGGCCGTAGTTCTTCCCATCCCGAAACCTGGAAAGGATCATTTACAAGCCACTAACTACCGTCCTATTTCTTTGACTTCATGCATCTGCAAGGTGCTGGAGAAGATGGTGAACGTGCGGCTGATGTGGTACCTGGAGAGCGGGAATTTCTTGACCCCGGTGCTGTACGGCTTTCGAATGGTGCGATTAACCACTGATGCTCTTTTATCTTTGGTCTCGTCTATTTGCGTGGCATTTGCAAATAATCACTACCACGTAACAGTGTTCTTTGATTTGGAAAAAGTGTATGGCACGGCTTGATGCCATGGTATTTTTATTAGTCTCTTTGAGTTTAGATCGTCTTTTACGGGTTAGCGTGGGGAATATTCTCTCAGAGGCTTGTGCGCTTGAGGATGGTGTGCCACAGGGCAGCAATCTAAGTGATACGCTCTTTGCAGTGGCCATTAATAGTGTTATTAATGTCCTTCCTGAGAGTGTCCATATATCTCTATGTGAACAACCTCTCCATTTCCTTCTCAGCTGCATGGATTCCTCTGATTGAACGGAAACTCCAACTTTCGATTAACAAGATTTCCTGTTAGGCTTCTGAATGTGGTTTCCGATTCACAGCCTCGAAGACAGTAGCCATTCACTTTTGCCACCTCCGCGGTGTTCATCCAAACCCTGACCTCTATCTTGCACATAGGCGCATCTCATGTGAGGAGATTACTCGCTATATTGGTCTTCTCTTCGACAGCCGTCTTACTTGGGTTCCTCATCTTCGCTCCGTTAAAGCAGCTTGTCAGAAAGCCTTATCCTTCCTTCGGGTTTTGGCTCATACTTTTTAAGGTGCGGATAGGGGCACTCTCCTCCTCCTTCACAAGACACTCATCTTTCTCAAGTTGGGATATGGCTGTGAGGTCTACTCGTCTGCCACAGAGGCCCGCCTACGTGTGTTGGATTCCGTGCACCATGCCGGGATCCGCTTGGCTACGGGTGCCTTTATGTCTTCCCCGATACCTAGTCTCCTTGTGGATGCTGGCGTCCTGCCGCTGCATTTGCGTCGCCAATCATCAATGCTTCGGTGTTGGTTCCGATCCCAACGCTTTCCTGAGCCAGTTTCCTGCAGGTCGATTTTGCAGGATTCCCGTTCGCCTGCATATGCTACCCGCCCTAGTCTCCCCAAACCTTTTGGGTTTCAGATTGTGTTTGTCTTCTCGGCGTTGTCGGTTTCTTTTGCTCCCGTCTGCCCTTATTGGTTATCTAAAATTGGGTACTGGCATTTCCCCGGTGTGTCCGTGTGTGCTATTTTTTCGAGGGTAAGAAGAACTCCGTTTCTGTTTTTACAGATGGCTCTAAGTCTGATACCGGTGTTGGATTTGGTGTTGTGTTCCCCTCTTTCTGTCAAGGGGGTAGTCTTCCGGCCCTCGCTTCTGTTTTCACCGCTAAGTTGTCGTCGATAGTGGTCGCTTTAAAAACTATTTTTACACTCTCAGTCAACTCTTTTGTTATTTTTAGTGATGTTCGTAGCGTACTTTCTGCGCTGAACTCCTCTATTCCTTTTATTTATCCTTTAGTTTTATCTGCACTTGAATGGCTGTATCTACTCAGCAACCGGGGATATCGTGTTGGGTTCTGTTGGGTGCCGGACATCCTTGGCGTGCCCGGGAACCAACGGGCTGATTGGCTAGCTAGGGAGGCGGCAGGTAGGACTGCCACCCTTTGCCCAGTCCCGGTTACTGACGTGTTTCCAGCAATTCGCGAGGCGATCATTGTTATTTGGCAGGAGCGGTGGATGCTCGTGTACCATCTCGAAAATGGTTAAGATTACGAGGGACTGTGTCTTATCCATGGGATATATTAACGTACGAGAAGGTCGCTTACAGACAGTCTTAATTCGTCTGCGCATTGGTCACACTCGCCTAACCCACAGTATTTGATGTCCGGTGAATACCAACACGTATTGCGGATGACTGTTTGGTGACTCTTACGTACGGCTCTTGCTGTTCGAGTGCCCGTCAATTCTCCAGCGTCCAAAAGCAAACAACCTGACCTCACACACACACACACACACACACACACACACACATACACACACACACACACACACACACACACACACACACACACACACAGACACACACACACACACACACACACACACACACACACACACACACACACACACACACACACACACACACACACACACACAGACACGCACACACACACACACACACACACACACACACACACACACTAATTTATATATTTTAAATATGTATTATTAATTTATTTTGATCCACATTTTCGACAAGGAAATTATACAGTTATTGAGCGTGAGAAAGCAAGAAAGAGA
>JAXIVD010003863.1:0-32500 GCA_036785275.1 Cancer borealis
ACAGGTTCATTGCCACTTCACAAGAGTGTCGGCGTCGGCCCATGGACCTGGAGGACACCAGACACTCAGAGTTGTGTTGTGCGTTGGTTGGTAGTCTGAGGGAGCTCAATGACAACCATCTACTCAAGGTTCTGTCAGCACTGGCACTCTGGCCTCCCACCAGTGCCACTACAACCCCAAACTTTGTGGCACTGTGGAATGCCCTGGACGAGGCGTGCACGGAGAGGATCAACAGATGGGACATGACGCGCATGTTCCTGGTCGCAGATCACTGGTTTGCACTGCGGCTGTCAAGGATTTCCATGTACAATATTCAGATGACTAAGAGGCTGGGCAGGAGAGTGGCCACCATGGGAGCCAGTCAGCTGGTGCAGTACATGTTCTATGCTAACCTCAGCAGAAAACTGGAACCCTTCATCATCAAGAAGGACATAGAGAAGCGCATCGCTGAAGTGCTGTCACAAATATCCGTTGAGGAGCTTGGTGTGATTGCAATGGGCTTTTTCAAAACACAAACATTCTTGAAAAATGAAAGACTTGTTGAAGCTATGGTAAAGAAAACCCAAGAGAACTTAGAGTGTGTGTCTGACGCATCCCTGTGTTCCATCCTCAAGTTGTTTAGGAAGAGTGTTTTTGTGACACAGTGGAAGCTGCTGCACGACCTGCTGGACGCCCTCGTGCCACAGCTGGACCGCCTCAACAACATGTGTCTGCTGCAGGTGGCTCTTCTAGGCAATGACTTACTGGTGTATCATCCTAAGGTGATTGATATGATTGCTTCCAAGTTCGCCGATGAAATAAGTACTATAAGACTGAAGGACATAGAGAGGATCACCTTTGCACTCATGCTGTACAACTGTGTGCCCGTCAGCAGACCAGACATATTCACACTGGTGGCTCAGGAATTAAGGAAACCTGAACGGACAATGGAAATCAATCATTACCCTAAATGTTTTGTGTCGTGTGTCGTGTATCTCACAACACTCGGATTCTTCCCTCAAGACCTGATATCTGCAGCCCTTCAGCCTACCATGCTCAACCTTCTAAGTAGTGAGTACCATATAGAGTTAGTGGTGGTGTGTAAATAATGATACAGACTGTTAACTGTTGAAGGTTGTGTTAAGTCTGGACACATTAAATCACTTTACTGCCTTGTCTTCTCATAATGAAGGTAATCAAGGGATGTGTCTGCTCCTCTTACATCTGTTTTGTGTAAATGTAATTGTTTACATTATATTACCGAGTACATATTCAATACAACTTTTTGAGTGAGCTATAATCAAGTGTTGGTTTACTACCTTTAATGAATCTCAACAAAATATTAAGAAATAGGACTAAGAATGAAGGTGTTTCATTGATGTTAAGGTGTTTGTAAGTCTTGTGTTCATTCTTTGGGACTCGTTCAAGGGCATTGCCAGGGTACTGGAATGCATTGGTTAAGATTTCTCTCATGGTGACATTATTCTTAGTATTATTTTGTTGAATATAAATGTGATATTCATTTAAGTAAGTATACATTACTTTAATATGTGATTCATATTCATTACCAAAGCGTGTGTGTTTCCCCAGCAGCGACCCGACACTACTCAGACATGGGCCGGGAGGTGAATGAACTGGATTGGACAATGGAGGTGGAAGGACCACACAACTACCGAGGCTACAGACTCAACCCCGACCTCAGGCAACGACTCACCAGGGTAACACTCACAAACCTTCACCTTGTATTGGATGTACTTTACCTTTATATTCATCAATACTCTTATACTTACACCTCAGAAGACTCATTAAGATAGGACTCAAAGAAACTTAACCTACTATTTACTGTACTTTACCTCATCTTCATCAATACTCTTCTACTTACATTATTATGGTTTGTTGAAATAAAGATCAATGTTTGTTGTGGTGACATTTAACTCTTAGAAGTTATACAATATGTGATGATTAGTATGTATGGAATTCTTGGATCATTGTTTGTTTGAGTGTCACCTTACTCAACTTACACTTCTAATAACATCATCATCATTTAATCTTTAAGGAACCAACAATTAAGTGGAGTTTTTTCATATTGTTTTTTTGTAGTAATGATTAACCTTTCCAGCGTAGGATTACTTAGGTTAGGTTAGGTAATTAGAGTAATGATTCACCTTTCCATTGTAGGAATACTTGGGTAACCTGCCCGTGGGACCCCTCAAAGGGATGACTCACCAACAACGCTTACTGGTGGAGGTGAGGGAGAAGATGTCAGCCATGTTGGGAGGACCAGAGTTCATCACCATCACCCATGTTTTACCTCACGTGCAAACACCAGGTAAAGGGGAGGGTTCTCTCTCTCTCTCTTCTCTCTTCTCTCTTCTCTCTTCTCTCTCTGTCTCTCGTTTATAAGAACCTGATTAATTCCTTATTCACAGTAACGGTAACTTTATGCTAATATTTACTCAACACTATAGCATATATCTCCTCTATTGGATTACATGTTATTTGGTTGTATGTTGTTTTTACTGTATTTACCTTTTCAGATCTAGTCTTCTGCACCAACGTAGAGGGAGAGCCTGTGGTATTGCCTCAGGAGTACAGAGACTTGCCACCCACGGCCTTGAAGCGACCGCACGGACAGTTGAAGTGGAATGCTGTTGTGGTGGCGGGACGGAACTCATTCATCCGTAACACTGAAGAACTGAGAGGAAATTATGTAATGAGGAGAAGACAGCTGGATGCACTTGGCTATTATGTGTCTGTGGTAAGCTGATTTCTCTTACCTTTTCTTTTGATGGAATTAATTTGTTGTGTTTGTGGTAAGTTGATCATAACATTTTTTCCCTTTTTTTTTTTGTATATACGTAATTAATTTGTTGTGTTTGTGGTAAGGTTACTTCTCATAACATTTCTTTCCTTTTCCTTTTGATAGAATTAATTTGTTGTTCTTGTGGTAAGCTTATCATGACATTTTTTCCCTTTTTTTTATATAATTAATTTGTTATATTTGGTAAGCTGATCATAACATTTCTTAATTTTTTTTGTATATAATTAATTTGTATTGGTGTGGCGGGAAGTATGTGTTTGTGACGTGAAGGTAACATTACTTATTGCTCCTTAGAAACCTTAGAAACCTTACCATAATGTGTAACTTGCCCAGAACAAAATCTGTGACTATTATGCCCTTGAACACTTCACAGATCACTGTATGACATTAGTTTTAACAGTTACTGCAGATGAGGAATTTTGAATTATTATTACTATTATTATAGTTGTCAATTACACATTTTTTCCACATGAATATACAGTTTACTAGTGACTTTTGAAGCTTGAATTTTGGTCTTATACTTTCTGATAGTGGAATTGTTATTGTTATTATTATTATAGGTCTCCATTACACATTTTTTCTGTGTGATCATACAGTTTACTAATGACTTGAAGCTTGAATTCTTGTGTTATCCTTTCAGATTCCGTTCATGGAGTACAACCGTAAGAGTCTCCGAGCCAAGCTGAGTTGTCTTGAGCGTTCCATGAAGGAAGGTTCATCACTAAACCTGGAAGGACGTGCTGACTCTGCCTTGGCCACACTCAAGGGGAAGGCAGACAGGCTGGAGGAGATGATCGGCTAACCTAGAGAAGAAGTAGGTTAAGTAAGTGCAAATTCATTAAAAGTGCCTACGAGGATGAGGTATTGAGGTGTAGATTGGTCCCACTTGTAACCTTCCTAATACGTAGACATGAAGTAGAATTATGGTTGTCATTACATTTGTTTTTCATTAGTAACACAGTGCCATGGTAAGTAATGTAATGGGTTATCGTAGTGTTACTGTTGCTAACCATAATTGTGATATGACAACTTTGTGCTACTTTTCATGTGTAGACTAATTGAAGTAAAGTGTTGGTGGGATGGTTATTGTAAGATAATTTAGTAACAGTTTGGAGTGTATAAAGTGTAAGTAAGACAGTTTCAATAGTAATAGAGTTTTTAATGAATCTTTGAGTCCAATTAACGGGAGTGGCCGAGGAAAATTATGATTTGTTCCTATTCACTCAAAATGCTCAATTCACTAACTCGTTATGAATGATATTAAGATGAGTTTTCTGCAGCTGGGTGGTGGTGTAGTTAGCATGCTTGGCTCATCCTGCAGGACACGGGTTGGAGTCCTAGGCGGGGCTTGTATTTGTTCAACGAGCAGAAAAAAGCTACAAGGCAATAGTTGAGGAGTTGTAACTTTGCAATCCCAGCAGGAGTAGAAGGCTAGGAATCCTGCATGTGTGAGTGTGTGTATGTATGTTTGTATGTGTGTGTATGTATGTTTGTATGTGTGTGTATGTATGTTTGTATGTGTGTGTATGTCCACCTAAAGGAGTAAGCAGGTGAAGGTGTATATATTTGTATATATTGCTAATGTCCAAGTTAAAAGTAGATAACCAAAGCAAGGTGATTAAGGTTGAGGTAAACATTACTCTTCCCTCTCCCTCTCATCATTGTGTTTTCATTGCCAAGAACACAGTGGAGTGGTCTCACAGGTCACACGTTCCGTCCTTTTTGGTCGCCTTTTAGGATTCGTTGGAACACAGTGGTAGTGTGTCATTGATTTTGTACCTCGGCTGATATTGACAAGTGTGGCGGAACATTGAACATTTGGCAGGATATTTGTTGTGAGGTCCTGAGAGTAAGTGATGAAGTATGTACGTATAGTGTAGTGATATTTTATCCATTTTTCAACTCGGTCACTCCTGTTTTCGTATCAATTTGGACTCGAGATTTTTTTTTTTTTCTTTTCTTTTCTTTTTTTCTTTTTCTTTTCTTTTCCCACAAAGACAATATGATGGGTGCTTTTAGTTTGTAATGATATTGTAGAATTAGTGAGAATTACTAGAACAATTTTGAAAATATGTATATATAGATAAATTAATGTCAACTCCGTTATCATCCTTTTAAAGGAGATATACCTAAGTTGGATTTGTAGATATAGAAATAAATGTAACCACTTTATGAAGTATTGCAAGCACAACACAGGAATGATGTGCCACAACGGAACACCAAACACATGATACGTAGTGGAAGGGGGAATGTTTCTCTCTCTCTCTCTCTCTCTCTCTCTCTCTCTCTCTCTCTCTCTCTCTCTCTCTCTCTCTCTCTCTCTCTCTCTCTCTCTCTCTCTCTCTCTCTCTCTCTCTCTCTCTCTCTCTCTCTCTCTCTCTCTCTCTCTCTCTCTCTCTCTCTCTCTCTCTCTCTCTCTTATTTTTTATTCCTGTTCCTTGGTAGCGAGTGCACACAGCTATACAGACATGCATACATAGGGTGAGTCTGTCTTAGTTACTTGCAGTATTTATAGAGTATTTACATCATCCACTGAGACTCACTGTTCTAGATCACCTCACTAACTACCTGATGATGATGATGATGAGTATTGACAATGATCATTGACAAGGTAACAAACTCGTCCATACTATCTCATAATTTTGGGTTTACTTTGGTTGTGAAAAAATATATAAAATGAATGAAGAAATAAGGCCAGTTGACCTACACAAGGCAGCTCCTGTGCATCTAATACTTATTAATAGGGTAGTATTGAGGTTTTCTAATTGCTGAATTTAGTGGACTTATACTATTTCAAATCTACATTGTTCATATCACATCTTTATTTTAATTCATTCACATTTGTTGTTTCATATAGAATCATACCTTCAAAAAATTTCATCGGGTAAAGTGCAATATTTTTATCATAACTCATTGGTGAGAAGATCAAAGTTTATTTTTTACATGCATGAACATTTTTTTCTTTAAGATCTGCACTAATTATTTACTTGACTTACCCACAATCATATACAAATTGTTATCAGTGATTCTGTGAAAAATGTTTGTTATTATTCCCAATAAATATAAATCCTTATTATAATACTATCAATAATGTTATGATCATTGAAAGAGATTGTGTGATAGAATATTAATGAGTAAAGTTCATTATCTGGTATTTTTCATAATTTTCATTGATTTTTAAAATTTTGGGGGCCTTTACAAGTTTATAAGTAGTATAAATCGGTATGTTTTTAAACCTTAATGATTATTGGTATTGCGTAATTCAATTATGATTTGTTTGATGGATTATGAGACCTTGTTTGTGTGTTTGTATTGTAGTGTTTTGTTTACACACACATGGATTGTTTTAAACTTCTTTGATTTGTGAGGTGAGTGAAGCAGCTTCCATCTGTCCTAAGGTGATGAATGGAAGGCTTGAGAGAAGGTGTCAAGGCAGTGAGTGTTTTAATGGCGTGCAACAACACTTGTAGTGAGGGAATGTTCAACTTTAATGGTGAACTTGTTGTATTGTATGACAGATCTAAGGGAACATCATTTAATCATTGGTTCATATTAGGAACTTTACTTCATTCTTGTTCACTTACATAGTTTTATTTGTTTGCATCACCAAATCAAAACATTATTCTATTGCTATAATTTTGTTTCCTTACTTGGACCAAAGTATTGTAAATGTATAAAATTTTGTATGAAATTGTAAATATCAAAGTGAAATATTATAAAGATAATTCTTTAGAAATTCAATGCCTGAAATTCAATTCCCTCAAAAAACACTATACCTTACCAAGATAAATTGGCAATTTTGAATTATATATAGTTTACCTAAAATAGATGTTGTGGTAATGCATAATTTATAAAGAATAAGTGCAACAAGTGAGTTTGGAAGAATGAAAAACAATAGTGAGAAATGTGTGTGTAGACTTTCAGTGTTGCAGAAGTAAGTTACAAGATGGATGAGTGGACGAGTGTAAAGAATATACTTTAAAGGACAGAGGAGAAAGTATAATGTTTAGGGAAACAATGAAATGGATGGAGAATAGCATTAAAGGTAAGCATATCTAGGAGGATGAAAGACAGTAATTGGAAAAGTATAGTTGGAGGTGATGTTGAATCAATGATATCTACAACAATGACTAATATGAATTGATAGATTAGTAAACCAGTTAGGGATGGATAAGCTTGTCTCTAAGTAGAGAAATATACAGGAGGGGCTCCCTAGTCCCCCGTCACATCAATCCGTTCCAATTATTTATTAATCATCAACGCAGGGAATGAAGGAAGGAAGATATACATCCTTGCAGGGGAGACAGAGGATGTATTCTATATACTGCCAAGGACTCTATACTCCTTGATACTGCATACAAAAGGAAGGTTGTCTATATGATATGGAATGTGATGTTGAACTATTGCTTAAAGTTAGTAAAACATAATTTAGTAAATAAATTTGTAGAGATTTTTAATTTTATGGAAATAAAGATGGTTAAAGTTAGTAAAACATAATTTAGTAAATAAATTTGTGGAGATTTTTAATTTTATGGAAATAAAGATGGATATGGAGGCGAGACTTGCTCGTATCACCAGTAGTGTGTAAGGTAAAGATAGTGTGTGCACACGCTGTAGCTGTGCGTGTGCTGCGTGCGTTCATCTCCCTTCACAGGTCCAGGGATTATATACATGTATATTATCCTTGCATTCGCCTTAGAGCCTGTGGTTGAAAGTATTCCGTTACGCCGAGACACAGCCTCACACAGGGCCACTGTTACATCCCAGTGTGCACAGTTTACCTTCCTCAGGTTTCCCTGGATACCATTACATGTATGGGAGGACATTCTCAGGACAATGAATGACAAACAGGAAAGTGAAACTATGTCATGGATCAAATAACACAAAATTACTCCATACAAATATAGAAACAATGACGTAACTGTAATGTATGTAAGGACAAGATGAACAGTTTTATAGATTCATTGTATAGTCACTCGCTGTTTCTCAATGTTTGTTTTTCTCACTATATCGAGGGAGTTAAAACTGTTTTATTATCAAATGTACGTGGTTTTAAGTCCAAAATGTCAGGTGTTGATGTGTGTAGTCATTTCATGAAGACTATATATATATAGTCCTCATGAGTAATCACCATGAATCATCGTCCAGCAGGTTTATTTCTTATAATTAATTAAAGGATGGAAATGTCATTGGTTAGCGTTCAACTTATCTGTATTATGGTTATTGTTATTTTTTATAATATCAATTTAGTTTGTTGATGTTTTATGGATGTATCATTGATATAATGTTTGGGACGTATCGTAAAAGTTGTAACTGTAATTAATCTTTGCTTCGCTGATCAGCTGTTTTAACAGTAAATATGAACACAAAACTTACAATAATCTATAAATGATAAGCAGGGTTTATGTGTGTTTGAATACCATATAATTATTATTGTACATAATGTGATGTTAATAATTATAGTGTGCGTGTGCGTGTGTTCGTGTGAGTGCGAGCACAGCTGTGAACACCTGGGCGGCAGCAGCAGCAGCAGCAGTGTGCACACGGGTGCCGATGAAGTAGGTGGTGGGTGTGTGGTGTGTGTGCTGCGATGCATGGCTCAATGGACCACAGGTGCAGGAAGCGTGTCAGGGACGCCAAGAAGAAGGCTCGGCCAGGTAAGCAGGTGTTATAAGGTGTGTAAGGGGAGTGTGTGTGAGCCAAGGACGCGTGTGGCCGGTGCCTGCCTGGAGTCACGTAGGCAGCGTGACGGTCCTCGTGGTGACACTGTGTCACATACACACTGTGTGCACGCACACACATTCACACTAGGAGGCACCAAGGGCACGTGTGTACGGGTTATGCATCAATAATGACCAATGTTCACTGAGGTGAGGGTGTAGGGTGACACACTCAAAACATGCTACCAGGCAACCTTGAAGGTTCTGGAAATGACGGTGTTGTGATGGCCTGAACACTATCCAACACACCTCCAATACAACACTACCTCAGGCTGCAGGGAAGGTGTGAGGGTAGTAATGATGACACACACCTGCTGGGCCGCCTGTGTTGAGAGGCAGACTGGGTGTGTGTGTTAACAAGTGGTTGGATGTACACAAGACAGACAGGCTGAGTGTGTGGCTGTAGGAAGACAATGCTAACTAATAAACACATCCATACACACTGAGCCTGCCTGTGCTGCCTCAACGCTGTGGATGGCAAACAATTACACCAAATGATGCAAGACTCATGATATCACCTTTGTTTGTTCATCGTAACCAACATTGCCAAGACGGAAAAAAATGTTCAGTATTGCCAATGACAGATGCCAGTAGGCCTGTGACCACTTCGAAATTTTGGCTGTGTACTTGTTTCCTTCTCCTCCTCAGAGTTGTTATTCCATTCCTGCATTCCTTTGTTTAATCAGTATTGCGTAATTGTCACATTGGTTTTATCATTAACACAGTAACATAGTGAGTGAAGCAGCATCTTTTATCTCGATCATTTCCCATTTGTCAGCCATTTGCTTGAGGGAATGTGTTTAGCGTTGCTTCCCTTTTGGTTGGATAGATACAAGACTGACTGGTACTGATTGTATAGGTTATGTTGATTAGCTGTTGCACGGATAAATGATGTGTGATGTTGACTATTTGTTGTCATTTACTTTACATGATGTTAGTTTATCTGTTGTGACACTTATTTGATACACCCCTCAATGTGATGTGTATGTGTGTGCATGTGTGTGTGTGGCAGAACAGACTCCACTCACTCACTCACTCCTGCTGCTACTCCTACTCCTCACTGCTCCATCTTATCTGTCTAATATTCTAACACTGTCTCACACTTCATACAGATCATTCTTTGGTTATGAGTTCATACATTCACCTTATTCTTGTATATTTTATCAGTTAGTCGTTTTGTCGCTCATCATGGAAACACTTCAAATATTGTGTGGTTATTTTATTAGAAGTCACAGTAAAGAGAGTTTTATGTATTCTGTATTTCTGTTTTAACTCTAATGCTGCTTAATAATCTCTAAACGACCTTGTAGATGCAATGTGAATAATCAAGAAGTAAAACAGTAAATTTCCAGTCAACCAACTAACCGTTTTCTGATACACCTGTTTTTCTAACCTAACCTGAATAACATAAGGTGCATCAGAAAATCGTTGAAAATTGTCCAGTAAAACTATACATATCAAAATCAAGGTCAATGTGGAGAGACACTCTTTACCTATGTTAACTTAGCCTGTCCTTGCACTACACTAAGATATTTTTTATTGTTTTGTGTAATTTTTCATCTGGATCATACGCAGTGAGTCTACTAAATTATTAAGTGTTGTTTTGTTTAGTTTAGAAATATTGAGTAGCTATGCGGCAGAACCTCGGTGTGTGTGAGATGAGTGTTGTACAAAAGTAAACCATTGCATGTAAAGGTTCACAAGTTATGATTACTGTTTATGGAGACTTCTACTTCCATACTATTATTCCAACATTTTAGTTCAGGTGCTATGTACTAATGATTACTTCTGCCAGCTAAGTTGAGCGAGAGGTTAGGTTTTATTTGTGTGTGTTTGTCTATATGTTAGTAGCTTCCTGACAGCACCGTGCATCACAACCTGTTTGTTTATATAAAGCACATTTATTTGTCTGTGTATCGAGAGAGAGAGAGAGAGAGAGAAAGAGAATCAACCTACACTTTAAATCATAGAAATAGAAATAAAATACATTAATATAACACAACCCTTCAGAGAGAGAATTTAACTTTCTGCCTTGGCCATCCCCACGAGGGACGTTTCAGGAGGGAACCAGGCATCAGGAACTATAAATAGATAGATAGATGATAACTAAGTGACCTGGTTTTTACTTTACAGAACTTTGTGTGGAAAAAGGAGTATGGACAAAGCTGGACTACAAGACCAAGTTTGATTGCAGTATAGATAAGATCAAAGACACAGCCGAGCGCATCCATGTTAATGAAGTGTCGGTGGAGGAGTTCATTGAGCGTTTTGAGAAGCCGTACAAACCTGTTGTTGTCCAAGGAATTACTGACACTTGGAAGGCTCAGTACAAGTGGACTCTGGAGGTGAGACTTGTAGTTATGTTGGAATGGTACTTAAGTGTTCAAGTCATTCTGTCTAGTTTTTATACATGTACAGTCTTGGAAATATGTGTAAATGTGCTGTAATGTAATTTTACATGTATATCCTGTAGTTTTATAAGTATGTTCCTTAAGAAAGAAGTAAGAGTCCAATCCAAAGCAAGTTTCTTTTCTGTATTACACAGAAAGACTAAATAAAGTGTATATTATTATTATTAACTTATTACCTCTCTGTATGGGTTAAGGTAACTCTTTCCTTACATTGTGAATCCTACAACATAATTACCTATATAATGTTGGCTATAAATGGCTGATTCACTTTTCCTTTAACAGAGACTTGCCAAGAAGTACAGAAACCAGAAGTTCAAATGTGGAGAAGACAATGAAGGCTTTAGTGTTAAGATGAAAATGAAGTATTATATCCAATATATGAAGGCAACTGATGATGATAGTCCTTTGTACATTTTTGATAGTAGTTTTGCTGATGTAAGTATTTTATTTTTCATCATTTTAGTGCAATACATTTGGCTTAACATAGTTAGTATCAGTTTTTGTAGCTTAGTCATGACCATTGAACTGTGTTTTTGATATTTGAGATGGAGGTAGGCTAGGTCAGGGGCTTGGAATAGGGGGGAAAAAGAACTTCAAGCTGTAGTACAGAATATATTTTTCCAATTATTTTGTTACACATTCTGATGACTTCAAACTGGTAGTAATTTCTGGTCACATAAATTTTTTCATACCTACATCATTAAATTTTGCATTACTTGAATATAGTTAAGTAAGTGAGTTAATGTAAATAAAGTAAGTTGTAATAGTTAAGAGGACAACTTTATACTGACCATGTTGTACATTTTTCAGCATGTACGACGAAAGAAAATCTTGGAGGATTATGAAGTGCCCAAATACTTTCGTGATGATTTATTTAAGTACGCCGGGGAGGACCGCCGGCCCCCCTACAGGTGGTTTGTGATGGGGCCGGGACGCTCAGGCACTGGCATCCACATTGACCCTCTCGGCACCAGTGCTTGGAACGCCCTCGTACAGGGACACAAACGGTGAGCTGCCTCGTCATGTCATGTTTTATTGCATTTCAATGATTATTTCAATATTTTAAAACCTAGTTGTTGTTGTCTGAACTAATCATCATCACAGGCTTCAGGGAGGGAAAACTTTGAACTGAACTTCATTTAACTTTATTTAACTCTTATTTAACATTAAAAGTGAGTTTCTTGTAAAAACCTTCGGTAAATATAATAATCCACTTGTAATCTCAAAAGAATACAACAGATGTAGTAGGTGTTACTCAAGAAATAACCTGCAATCAAACCTAATTATAAGGTCAGTCTGGATATGGAGCCTTTCTTGTTTCCAAAAGATACACAATTAATGATGTTTGACCAGTAATGAAGTGCCGCCACTCACAAGTGAAACAACCAACAGTTTGGTGATGATGATGATGTGTCTGTAACAGGTGGTGCTTGTTTCCCACCGACACACCCAAGGAGCTGATCCGTGTGCCCAACGCTGAGGGAGGGAAGCAGGTTGGCGAGGCCGTCACGTGGTTCCACATAGTGTATCCTCGCACACAACAAGCCATGTGGCCTGAGAAGTACCGGCCGGTGGGTCTGAGTGACGTTCAAGCATCACTTCCTAACTGCAGGAAGCATAAGGCATTCACGTAGCAGTGCATGTTGCATGTTCTTAATTACCGTAGATCAAATAATGTTAATGGTGTACAAGTTTATTAACAGGTATTATTATGGAAACAAATTAGATACATCAGAAAGGTTAAGTCAAATATCATAGTTTGTCAGGGTAATGAAACTGAATACTTGTCAACTTTCTCCACCAAAAAGATTTAGTTACTGATAGATACACGAGGAAGCAAGGCAACAAAGGACTAAAACAGGAATGATGAAACACTCAACAACACAATCTTTACATAAGAAATCATTGTTCCAAGTGAGGAAGGTTAGGAAGGAACACTAATGTTGGTGGATTGTAGTGCTAATAGGAGTTTACAGATTGAGTTGGTCCAGAACCCCGGAGAGACAGTGTTTGTGCCGGGCGGGTGGTGGCACGTGGTCATCAACTTGGACGACACCATCGCCATCACACAAAACTTCAGCTCGGTCACAAACTTCCCAATAGTCTGGCACAAGACTGTACGAGGCCGTCCAAAGCTATCCAAGAAGTGGCTTAGAGTGCTCAAGGTGGGAATGGAACTACAACCTGGACATTGTTTTTAATCTCATCTTAAAACCTGACTTACATACTTTTAAAAATGAATTAATTACAATATTATAGAGAATACATATAACAATTTGTAGCTATATATTATTTGTCATTACTTTACATCAATACAAATGGAGTGTGTTTCATTATTTTCAGGAGAAGAGGCCAGACCTCGCCACCATAGCCGAGAACACAGACATTACCAAGTGTAGCGGCATGGCTTCAGACTCCTCCTCTGACTCCTCTTCCTCCTCCTCTTCATCTTCCTCTGATGAGTCCTCCTCAACTGAAAGTACCTTAGATAGTGGGCAGGAGAGTTTGCCAGAGCATAAGAAGAAAAGGTAAGTGTTCACTCCCTCTGTTAATGTTTCTCAAAATGTTGGTCATGGTTCAGGAGTCATCACCTCTCCCTATGTTAACACTCCCTTCCTATTTGTTCAACACCTTCCCCTCCCCCCCCTCCTCCCTCTACTAACACATCCTTCACACATACATACTTTTACCCTATCCTTCCAGCTTTCAAGTGACCATCTCTTACTATATATAAACTTGGATTTCACTCACATTCATTTTTACACATATTTTTCACTCTTCATCCTCTTAGTGTGTTTCTTTTCAGCCTCTCCTTTCTTCCCTCACTTCCTTCCCTTTGCTCACACTCGTATAGGTAAACTTTCACACAGTTCTCCCTTCAGCCTCACATATGCACTTACCTCCGTATTAAATGTCTTCATTTCTTCTAATAATTGGCTTCACAACATAAATTTCTACATTCCAGAGAGCTTCCTTGTCAATCCTATCCATACATTCTTACTTTCTTTATGCTTAGAATTTTTCCTTTCCTAAGTACTCCTCTATTATTATTTTAACTGCAACTATCCAATCCATACAACCTTTTGCTTTCCTAATTCTTTCCTGTTCCTTACTAACCTTTCCTTTTCAGATATTTAATACATCTCAAAATACTACAGTGGTCAGCTTTTTCATGGGACTTGATATGCTGGTGTTTGTTACAATTACATCAGTTTTATTTTTGTATCACTAATCTGCTGTCTAAATTTAACAACTTCTGATAATATTAAGTCCCTTTGACATTTCAGGAGGAAGAAGCACCATTCTCCACAGCCTTCTTGAAGCCAATCTCCTTTAGGCTCTTTAGAAGGTAGTTATTAGGTTGGCTTATCATCAGGTGCAGTAAAATATAATTGGGAAAAATGCCTCACTTTACTTTTGATGAAAAAAAAGTTATATTTTGCTAACCCTGTAAAATTAAATCGATCTTGGGGTGACAGTTGAAAATTATGGTTTAAGTTTACAGCTTTAATATTAGGTCTAGTTTGTACACTGGTCCCAAAAGTATATATATTTACAGTTACAAATACAAGGTTCATATTCATTTCAACACTTCTTGAGAACGTTATTTTTTACATTCACATGCTTACCATGTATTAGCACTTACAGGGAGAAATAAGCACAAGTTTAGTTTTTTTTAAGTTATTTTTTATAAATCACTATTATTGAGCTGAAAAATGATGGTACAGTGTGAACTCAATTGATTTAACACACACACACACACACACACACACCATCAGCCAGCATTGCTCACATCCTTCCCCCTCCCCCATCCTGCCTCCACACTTTCATCTCTGCCCACTCAAGATCAGCAGAGTTTAATACTACACAGATTAACAAACATAACATGATATCACAACCTTGCATTACTCATGTGTGGACGCATAACACTCAGCTTACTACTTCAAATGAGTTCACACACTTAAAGGATGATGATGATAATGTTGTTTAGGATATATTTTCATGGCTAAGGATGGTGTTGAGGCATAAATATCCTTAGTTTGAGGATTGATTGAAGCATTATTGACTAGTTATTCTTTTTGACACTGGATCACACCCATTATCAACACCTTTTTCCATTACTTGAAGATAGAGACAACATTAATAGCATGTAGTGTATCCATTTCTTTATTTCTTTACAATTACTTATAAGTCGCCTGGATTCTGTGCACTGCTAACAAGTGTACGTTTAAGTTTGTTGTCATTTTTCTGGAAGCTTTATGTGCTGTATGTCTGTCAATATTATTTACCCCAAGACATTTTCGGTGTACAGGCAAAGCTTAAAATGTGATCCTGATTCCTATATAATGATATCTACTGGTAATGTAAGTAGGATTTAAAGTACATTTAAAATATTTAGGACTATAACAAATTGTATACCATTTATGTGCATTCAGAAAAGAACGGTGCCTTAGTTTTTTACAATCTACACCATTATTAAGTCTTGCAACACAGCTGTAAGTGAGCTTTGGGTTATATCAACTGTGGACAATGCCAAACACATTTTTAAGTTTCAGCAGCATTATAAGTTTTTGTTCATATATTCAGGTATGTTTTGGTTGTTGCCACACATAATATCATGAGCTGAATGGATTGGGTATTTGTAACACATTACACAACACACATCAGGTTGGCAACTTTAAGAGTATGATGCTATTATTTACATACAAGAAATCAAAAAAATTGTTTTTTCAATATAATTTTTCAACTGTTTTGTGATGTTCGGCACAAAAATGGTGATCATACAATACATGTACTTTATTTCAACATGTAATTGTTATATTATTTTGATGTTATTCCAATACCTGGTATCAGTGACATGACCACTGTGTATGAACCTACTAATGCATATCCATTTTGGCTTAAGACCTTCTTTGAATACCATTTAAATAGCCAAGGGCATTCATTCTTCACTTTGTAACCATTGTAAATGTGTGATTATTCTTCAAGGGAATGTATTATCACTGCTTGGAGGAAGGTGTTCCATTGGTGCAGTGGTGTTGTACTCTGTACGTGTGGATCAACTAAAGTATCACGTGGATAGTTTTGTTGACTTGGTAATTCAAATAATTTGTCGTAAGTTTGATGCAGACCGTGATGTGGTGTTGCAATATAATGTACACTGTACACACAAAGGAGAACAGGGGGACTGGAATTTCACTCCAGTCAGACAGTTAATCACAATTTCTCATTTAAGGTTGACACCTCTTCTCTGCTAGGCATGAATGGAGTCTCGCCTCATTGTTAAAGTAATTTGGTTAACGAGCTGCAGCTTGTGAGTATTTTTGTCTTGAAATAAGAATAGAAATCAGCAGTGTGAGCAAGATTCCTAATAGCCGCCGATAGTCGGCAATGAGCTCACACGCGCTTCCACAACACGGCCTCCACTCTCACAGTTCATGTGTTCATCTCATTGAGGCAACAGCGCAATCTTTAGTCTTCATGATTTTTTTCTGTTTTGTGGCTTTTTTAGAATTATTTTGTCCTAATTGATTGTGTTAGCCATGAGTCCAAAGAAAGTTAATGAGTTGATAAAAGAAGTCATGAGAGAGGAGCGTGCAAACCAATAAGACCGAAGTATATCCACAATGCACGTCTTGTTTTAAAAATACATAAAATAGGTTTTTGGGTGTTTTCTTTGGGCTGGAACAGATTAATTATATTTCAATTTATTTCAATAAGAATAATTGCTTTGTAAAACTAGTAAATCACAATACAAGCTCTGTCATGGAATGAATTAAACTCTAATTGTGAGATTCTACTGTAGTCTATCTGTCTGGAGACTGAAATGCCACACCACTCGGCTGTGAGACAAACCTCCAATACTTGAATGATTGTATTGAATATGTTGTTGTTTTGGTGAATACCCTGCCAGGTGGAAGACCTTCTGATGGTCAAGCAACTTCCCTTCCATTATTTTTGCTTTCCCTTTACACCAACTTGCAGCAGGTGAGTGAGAGTGTTGAGGTGATGACAGGTACACCGCCTGGCCACAACAACCTTCATTGTGTAAATAATAAGCTGGACATCCTTTGATCCAAGTCCACTGATGTTTGATATCAATCTGTAAAAATTGAAGTGCTGCTGATTTTGTATGTACATTTGCTCTGATATTTGGTGTATTTATGTTGATGGTGACCTGTTTTGTGTGGAAGTTAGTTTATACAGAATGAAATGCAAGTGTAAGGCAAGTTCTGCTACTTGATATGGTATGTATATTTGGATGACAGTGATCTGAGAATGTTTACATGATTGATAACTTTACACCATTAAAATGACTGAAAGAACAAATGTGTTTATATTGTCCCTTAAGTGTTGTGTTGTCTTATTCTCAACTTAAAAAATCAATCAATAACTACTTGAATGGTTTGTTAGCTCCTACAACCCTAAGATTCCTTTCACACGTATTGACTTTTCGCCATGCGCCGCCCACTCTCAAATAACCCATTAACGCTTTCGCACGTCACAACCACCATTGTCACCACGGCTACGACGTCCATTTGATGCCACTACAACGAAGTGCCGCCATGGACAGTGTGAAATATACATGGCACGCTATGGACGCATTCACACTGTCCACCTTTCACAGTCTCAACTCAAAGGTGACGTTACTTCACTTGCCTCAATTTGTCATACCGGCATCAAATGGGCGCCGTGGTGACAATGGTGGTCATGACGTGTGAGGAGTTGATATAGACTTTGAATTATTAATCAGTCTGGTTCAGGACCGACCAGTTCTCTGGGATAAAAGCCTAGGAAAAGTTTTTGCCGTCACTTGTGAGCTCCTGATACAGAGTAACAAAGCTCCCATCACAAGTCTGGCAACGTTAATACTATGCTAACATTTCCTGCCATGTGAAAGTTGTTTTCCTTTTAAATATAAGTAATAAAGGAAGAGCAAGTGGTCTTGTGTGTCCATGTTGAAAAACTAAAGGCAACTGAAGGTACGGCACATAGTGGTGCCGTTGTGTGGACGGCACACAACAGCGCGTTCTCTGGAATGCACAGCGTTGGGCGCACGGCAGAAAGTCAACACGTGTGAACGGAGGCAAACATGAGCCTCATAAATAATGCTGGAAAGGAACAAAACTTATATATACACAGAAAACACAGCAATGAGCTTCACTTGTGACTTAAAAAGATTAAATAAAGTAATTCAACTTCAATATCTACAAACTTTCAACCTGTTGCATGCAAATTTCTAGCAACAATATTAAGACTACAAGAAATATAACTTTCCAATACACTTTAATAAGAGTTCCTAATCCTTTGTCCATTTCCTTACTGGTTATCATGTGTCAATTATTCCTCACATGTTAAGTGAACCACACACTGCCATGTCCTTTCAATCCGTTCTACATTGTTCCATTTCCTTCCATAACACAGTAACAAAATTCTAGAGCCGAGTCACAATTTGGTCACTTACCCGAGTCAGGTTTATTCAGTATTAGCTTGCTCTGGTCCACTCACTCTCTGGAACACTGCAAGGAACTTATCTCCTTGGTTGCGCGACACCTTCTGTCCCTCCTCAGAGCTGTCAAACAAGTGGTCCAATACCTTGTCGTCTGCCTGTTTAAAAAGCATCAAAAATTCCTGGGTAAGATTACATATAAATTATTGTTCTCAAAACTTAAAACTATTGTAGTAAATCATACTTGTTGATGCTTAACACACTTATCAACTTTATCTTATGCTGTATTGTCAGACCATCATCTTGAGGGGGGGAAGGGGGTTCTTGGGAGCAGGTGTCAGGTATACATAGATAGATGGATTGATACAGAAACTGAGAGTTGTTTATACTCACCAGATCACGTTCTGTCATTCTAACAAATAATGGATGTTGAGTGAAGTGATGAACCATCCACTCATGAAGGTCCTTGACATCAGTGACGGTGTACACTAGGCCCTGAAAACATACATACACCGTCACACACAACACAACATTAATGCTATTGTGTATAAACTATAAGCAAGTAACAAAAAATTAATTAAGTAATACTTTGCATTACACAGAATAATATAACAAGATAAGGCTCACTGTTAAGTATATAGCAGCAGGCAGAAAAATAAATGAAATTCTTACACCTGCCATTCTGTCATGACGGGCCGATCAAAACCTTCACTACTTTAACATAAGTTATCCGTGAGTAAACATTGGAACAACTATAAGGGAAGACAGACAGGCCATCGTGGGTTGTATGGCCTTGTGTTGGAACAATTAATTTCACCACATTTCCTTAACATTTTTTATGAATTTATCTCATATTTCTTTCCCGTATTTTCTGAAATTGAACCAGTCTTTAATATAACCAAACCATCGGGTTGGCCGGAGTATGAGGAGTCGAATTAAAGGATTTCTACAGTATAAAGGAGTAACTGAGCCAATAACACTGAAACATGAAGTATGGAAAGGGTGGAGAGGAGATTCAATGTAATGGAGATGAGGTGTGAGTGTGTGAGGAGTATGTGTGATCCTTTCTTGTCTAACATCAAACCCTCATTGCCACTTCACATTACTTAAGAGAGAACATAACATAAGTTTAGAAATAATACTTATTTTTCCCTCTATATCTTCCCAAAAGCACTTAGTTGTATGTTAAGTTAGACTAAAGTAAAATTTTGTTCCAGATCTCAGCGGCATCACTCCTTTGAACCACATCACCCCAACACACTTCCCCTCACTCCGTCTTCCCAGCCCTCCACTCTTGTTCCTTTCAGTATAAGTTATTAGTTAGTTAATGCAAAAAGGAGCAAGCGCCAGACATCAGAGGTTCCTTTTAATAGCCTACAATACGCAGGAAATTCATACACATTTTGAGCCCATGTGTGAGTGTTGGCTGCATGGCTAACCACACTGCCTGCCACCACCACAAGTGTAGTGGACAGTGTGGTTGCTGCATCCCTACACCTATTTCATTAACTAATGGTTAATTAATGTTATTATATGAGTGGTAAGACTGCAGAATACTTTGTTATTTCATTACTTATACAACAACAAAAATATTCTTACGAGAATAACTGATTTTGATTATATTCTCATCAAAATTTCAAAACAAGCTCACTGCTAAGTTTATGCTTTATGGTTCAAAAAGCAGTTTTCACCATTTCAATAACTGCTCAATGTAGTTTGCATAAAATACTTAAAGGTTAGAGAGCTGTGCTTTGAACAGGTTTAGATTACGTCACCACCAAACACCAACAAATAAGTGATAATGATAAACCATGTCTTTAAGAGTGAAAACAGACCCCTTGACGCAAGATGTATGCATACTCAGCCAGAAGTGCAGAGTTAATGATCCTCCATTTATGTTTGGCTCTCTTGAAGTGTGGGTCAGGGAACAGGAAGAACATCTTACTCAGCTGAAAGGGGGGGAAAAAATGGTTAGAATTAAATTAATACTACATTTTAGTAATTTCAGGCAAGCTCAATACTTTCCAAGCTCCTAGTTAAACATATTCACTTCTTAAACTCAAATGAATTTATGGTAAAATAATATAAACGTAATAAAAATCATATTCTCCCTCAAAAAAATGTGTAGAAATGTGTAAATATGTTGCAATGTAGTTTTATAAGTATGTTCCTTAAGAAAGAAGTAAGAGCCCAATCCAAAGCAAGTTTCTTTTCTATATTACACAAAAAGACTAAATAAAGTATATATTATCATCATAATCATTATTCACAACACATCATGAATTCCACATTATAGATTCTTGAAGTGCATATCTGACCTGTCCTTTCTCAAAATAGTTAGGCAAGTACTTCATAGCATTGGTCCTGAGGCAAGCAATGTTCTGGTAACCTCCCGGCACCTCCTTCTTCTCCTCTCGCAGACCCTTGATGCGGTCGATGACAAAGTCCGAAACCTTCACTCTGATCTCCATCCCAAGCATCAACGTATCGGGAAACACTTGAGCCAAAGACACTATAAGATGAAGAAAGAAAAAAATAATATTAGTTAGATGGAACAATGTAAAATTAAGGTAGTGGTTTGAGGTAAAATAATAGTAATAAAGTAATAATCTGTTTAAAGAAATAAATAACACTTAGTAGGATGAAACTATTTAAATTTAAGGTAAAATTAAGGTGGTGGTGTAAGGTAAAATAATAATAATAATAAAGTAATAATCTGTTTAATTATTCACAGTACTACTATATGTTATTTTATGTTCTTTTTTATGTTCTTCTTATACCCTATGACACATTTCCTTCATTACAAAAAATATGTATAGTTTTGTAGTAATTAAAATGTTTCTAACCTGTAACGATACCAATTCAAACAACTATGTATGTACAAAACTGAAGAGAAAAAGAAAACTTGGATTTATTAGGAAAGTTATGAAAATGAACCAATTATTAAGTTTGTAATGAACTGAAAAAAATTATATAAAAACTTGAATATAAAGAAAATTATGAAAATGAAGTAATAATTAAGTTTGTGATGAACTTAAAAATACATTAAAAAAAACTTGGATATAAAGAAAATTATGAAAATTAACCAATTATTAAGTTTGTAATGAACTTAAAAAAATATATAAAAACTTGAATATAAAGAAAATTATGAAAAATAAGTAATAATCAAGTTTGTGACCCATTATCTGCCATCTTCCTACACTGTATTCTATCTTCAAAGGGAAAATATTAACACACAACATAACAAACAATATATACATGAGAAAATATTTAATAAAACTATATGAACATAGAACAAAAGCAATATAGATGTCAGTACTGTATGCTGTCAATAAATAATCAATAAATGTAAAAATATATATTCCTTGTATAGTATATATCACTATTTTTTTATTACTCTTTCATCTTTAGGGAAACGGCAATCAAGCACTTTTTTATATAATTTTTTATTGTCCTTGGCCAGTTCTCCAATAGCATAATAAATAATAAATAAATAAATTGTCCTCACCTAGCAGCCCTCCATAGCCACAACCTATGTCTGCAAACTCCACCTTCTTGGCACTCCCTTCCCGGCACTGCTTGGGATACAGTGCCTTCCAGTCCATCTCAGCCGGGCATACTGGACTGTGGGAACCAAGGATAAGGTCAACACTGAGGTCAGACGAATATTATAACAAAAAAATGTTACATCTTCACTAGAATACACCTGGATATACATAACTAACTTTTCGTAATGTACAAGAATACCATATAACTTCTTCGGTATATTTACAGAAGTTCCCCCTCCCTCGATCCCTCTTTATTCAAACCCCACCATGTTGTTGTTGTTGTTTAGTTTACATTCACGCCATGTGATTTTGTAAACAGACGCCATTATGGTGAAGATGTAAAATTTTACCGAAATATATTATTATTATTATTATTACTATTACACATCACCACCACTACCGCCAGCACACTTTATCCTTACTAGTCAAAGTTGTGGTCTGCCATGGGGTTGGAGTGAGCTCTCTGCCGGTAATACTTCTTCTGAGGCAGCTTGGGCATCGTTGCGAGTGTGTGTGTGAAGAAGGGTACAAGGGATGACAGGAGGCTTGAGGGAAGGACACGTTACAAGTTGACAAGAGTAACACACGTGGTTGTTAAGATCGGATTATCTGCATTTCTAGTTGCTGCTCATTTTCCCTTGTATCCAGTTGGTGTATTTTTATCATTATCTTATATTATAGGTGATTTGCTTGTAATTCAAGTTACTCCTCTTTCATAATGGTAGGTCGTGTAAGAGATTATAAGAATGGAAATATATAATACCCAAGCATTTATTTAATTTATAAATTTTTAATATTTTTTTTCCATGCACTCTTTCACTCTTAATAATTATCATCTCAGTCTATCCATACATCTATATCCAGTTTTATTCCACTATTTTACTCATATTACATTTCAATTAAGTCATTATTAATCACATTATCTTTATTTAGTCTCGTGTATTCATCACATTCTAGTATTACATGTTCTAATTTGCTGCAGGAATCATATCTTTCTTTCTTTTTCTATATCTTTTGTTCTTATCATTTACATCCATACATTAGTCTATATCCTAGCTTGAAAGGTATCAATATCTAGGCTTCCATTATACTGTTACGTAATGAAAAAGGAGGAGTTTACCTTGCCTTACCACGTAACCACCACCATATCACGTACTCGACACACTGTGACCTACTGAGCATCCGGGGCAGGGTGAGAAAAACCACAGTACTCCCAATCCTCTCTGGTTTACTGAACCTTATCCTTCTATATATACTTCACCCTCACGTCTTCCCTTGAACAAGACGTTATCCACTTATCCTCAGTGCCAGAGGCGACCGTGACACTCCAAATCCCGCGTCTTCTCCCCAAAACCCGCGAAACATTCTCACCAATATCCCCCATCGTAACAATACTATTTATTATACAGTGGAACCTCTTACTAATTAAATCATTCTAACATTCCATTTAATTTTTCCATTGACTCAATCTTGTATACTTCACTCTCTATCTAATTGTTGCATTATCTATATCATTTTTACACTATCTATATAATTTTTGCACTATCTATATGGTTTTTACACTATCTATATAATGTTTGCACTAGCCATGTCATTTTTGTACTATCTATATCATTTTTGCATTCTCTATATAATTTTTGCACAATATATGTAATTTTTGTACGATATATATATATATATATATATATATATATATATATATATATATATATATATATATATACTATATAATTTTTGCACTTTTTCACAAAATGCAGCATAGAGGCTTTCAAGAGACAGTTGGATGTGTTCGTGAAACAACTGCCACACGAGCCTCCAGTGCCACACAGTCCACAGTCCAGGAGTGTTGTGTCAGTACCCATTATTGACCACCTAAACTACAAAGAAATAATGGACAGGTGTGGCAGCGGTGGACTACCAAGTTGACCCTGGTGATCATCCTAAACTCGATCACCACAAGTATAACACAAGTAGTAAATATTCTCTAACTTCTCTTTGCTTCTGTTCATCATTATTCATTCATAATTCCTTATGTTTCCTTCCATTGATTATTATTCATTCATACATATTTTGTCTACATTTTTAAGGTCGATATCACTCTTAATAATCTTAATAATGCACTTCTTCTTCTCTCATCTCATACTATTTTCATTCCATAATCTATTTCTTTCTTGTCAATCGTCTATCCAAAATTTCTTCCATTCTTACTTTTTTGTTTTATTTGTATCTGGGTGTCATTTTGTTTAACAATATTTATCATTTATAGATGGTTTTAATACCTTTCTAGTGTTTAATTTGAATATAGACAAGGAATAGTAAAGTGTGTGTGTGTGTGTGTGTGTGTGTGTGTGTGTGTGTGTGTGTGAGAGACAATTATATATCATGTTTATTTGTTATCTTATTCCACATCTATCAAAAAAGTGCTACTTATCGTAATCTTAAATTCATCTAGTACTTTCAAATTTCACTATCTACACATTCAACATATTTTACTAATAATTTAAAAACAATCTCAAACGGGAACTTACATAATTCTATATTACATTAAGTAAAGTAAAGCGTTCTAAAATATTTACATCCCTTCCTCTCTCATCTAAAGAAAAAAAATGTTGACTATTGAACACGAGTTTGTATGTTTGTTTGGAGTATATACAGAGGCGTCTTGTAACATTTGAGTTGGCGGTTCAATGGCCTCACTCACTTACTTACTCATGTTGAATACAGTCACGTTAAAGAAGTGCTATTCATCTTATCAACACCACTCCTTCCCTTAACTCACTCCAATCTTTCACTCTTCACTGCAATGCTCAATCTTATATCATCTCATTTTTTTTTTTACATATATTATGTTATTTTCCTTCAAAACGACTTACCACATTCTCTCTCTCTCTCTCTCTCTCTCTCTCTCTCTCTCTCTCTCTCTCTCTCTCTCTCTCTTTAAAATGTTGGAATGGCTTTATTTCAATGTCTTAATTACTACACTTAGATAGATATAGATATTTATTAATCATATATAATATTACACTTGAAATTTAGATAAGCACATACTAATTAATGGTCCACTCAAACTAATATCAAATAAATTCCAATAAATTATTTCACACACACACACACACACACACACACACACACAGTTTCCAATCCACTCTTATAATTTCTCTTCACAGTAAGAATCACACGCCTAATACACCAAGAAATAGGAAAAAACTGGCTTTCTCCCTCCATTTTCCTCTCTCGTCACCTATTTTCTTCATCTAGCTTTATTTAGCAATCTATACACACGAGAGGTATTAGTTAACATATAAATGAGTTAATATTGCCAATAGACGGCTAAATATTGCTGAATTTCTTGGGACAGCAGCAATCTTCAGGCTTTTCCTTAGTCCACAGGGTTGGAGGTGGTATAAATGGTGGAGTAGTGGAGTGGTGGTGTAATGGTGGAGTAGTGGTAGAGGGTGAGGGTGCCAAACCTCGCTCCTACAACGCACAAAATACAATGAGAAGAGAAAGTCCTAAACGGAGACTTGTTAGGCTGACGAAGGGAAGAAAATATCAGCTGCAAATATTTACTTACTTATTTAATATTTTCTAATACAAACCCAATCATAGTGTTTAAGATATATAGCTCATGATATGTATTTTTTAATTATGTGCTGTTTTGTATATTTGATTTTATAATATGTGATGGGTTTGTATATATTTGACATTGTAAAATAGTGTAGATATCGTACACTACTTGATGTGGTTACACCCAGGATAGACTCGTTTTGGAGACGGTTTCCCTACACCATAAAAGATGTCTAATATTACTACCATGGACGACACACTCTCAATCATCTTTCGTCCTATAATTCCACCTTTATCACTCCCTATGTACTACCACAAGACGCCACTCACATAACTGAATTACACGTAGAATAAAAAATAATGTTACACCTAGGATGCTGAAGTAACCTAAGAAATTATTAAGTAGTCCATGATGTAGGTTGATTTTATTGCGTTTTACGTTCCAAAAATGTTTATGTGAAAGCCACACATTCTACATCATCACTCTGGCGTTTGAATATGAATACATCATCAGTATTAGGACATAACTATACGTGACGATGATAACATTATGAGGATTCAGTGAACATATCAAAACGTCATGGAAACGTGACTTAGGGTATGATAGGGTGATGTAGGAATATAAAACAGAGTGAGTATGGTTGTGTGTAGGGTGTCTAGTCCAGCATCTGCCTTCTATATTAACGTGGAGTGTGTGTGGCTGTGGTGCGCGTTGGCCTGCAGCTAGCCGTGGAGCCTGTCCCTGCCGACTCTAACCTCGCGATACAGGCTTCGTCATCAGTCTATCTTGGAACGTCGTGGTATAAGGGTGTTGCTTTCCTTCGTGAGAGGATTTACATGAGTGCTTCAATATGGAGTGAGATAACTCGATACATCCCCATGTGCACGTTGGAGCAAGATGGTGAGAGAGACTCGGCATCTCTGGGTAGGAAATTTACCCGAGAATATAAACGAAGACAGAATTAAGGAACATTTTAAACGGTACGTGTGGTGGTGGTGGTGGTGGTGATGATGGTGATGGTGGTGTCGCCTGTGTATGGTGTGGTGTTGTGGTAGTGGTGTGGTGTGTGTTGTGTGTGGTGGTGGTGCAGCAGGCCCGAGTGTATATAGTGGTGTCTGTGGCTGTGGCTGTGGCTGTGGCTATGCGCAGACCACTTAAAGGCGCAGGACGAGGCTGTGGTGGTGGTGGTGGTGGTGGTGGTGGTGGTGGAGGAGGAGGAGGAGGAGGAGGAGGAGGAGTTATTAAAGCCACCAAACCTACCAACCTAACCACACAACCAAACCAGTGTGTCTTACCTCCTACCACACTATACCCTATACACCATAACATACATACATACACACACACACACCTCCCCTCCCTATCATACATACATACATACATACATACATACACGTTTCCATGTATACACCAATGCAGGAAATACTCTGCTGGTGTATATATTTATAACCATTTGCAGTGTGGTGGTGGTGGTGGTGGTGATTGTGAATGGTGTATATCTATATGTATGGTGGTGATAGTGATGATGATGGTGATAGTGATGACGTGGTGGTGGTGGTGGTGATGACCCGCCGCGGTAAGTATGTAACCTCTGGCTGACCCCGTGACCTTGCCGGTGTGTGGAGGTGGTGGTGGTGGTGGTGGTGGTCATGTGTCTCTCTCCACTCCACTCCACTCCATACCACTCCACTGTCAGCGTTATATATACTTATATTCTTCCCTACTTACCTTGTGTGTGTGTATGTGTGTATGTTAAGAATGGTTATGTGTGTATGTATGTGTATGTTAGGAATAGTTGTGTATGTATGTATGTATGTATGTGTGTGTGTGTGGTGTTTCAATCCATTCTTTATCTATATTTAAGGCGTAATCTATATATGTATAAGTATTAATGCTATTTTTTGCTATTTATTCATGTATATGCTATTAGTAACGAAACATGAAATAGTAAGGAATAACTTGAATCCTCCTCCTCCTCCTCCTCCTCCTCCTCCTCCTGATCCTCCTCCTGATCCTCCTTCGCAGTAGTTCTAAAGTGTGCAATATGTAACAGTTTTCCTATGTTAGTCCGAGAGGGAGTGAGTTGGTGAGTTCTTGTTCACCTTGGAGACCGTTCTTAGAGACCACGCACCCGCCTGCCTGTATGTCTGAGTGTCTGTATGCCTGCCTGTATGTCTGTCTGTATGTCTGTATGTTTGTATGTCTGCTTGCCTCTTCGCGTTTCACAAGCACCACCAGCCCGACCGTTCTTGCTGCCTTCCCTCCCCTCCCTTGCCTTCCATTGCTTTACCTTCCCTTCTCTCTCTCTCTCTCTCTCTCTCTCTCTCTCTCTCTCTCTCTCTCTCTCTCTCTGCCGTGTGTGTACTTCCTTTTCCAGGTTTTCTATTGTCTTGTCTCGTCTTGTGTGTCAACTACTAGCACGAAAAAATATGTGTACCATTCTCTCTCTCTCTCTCTCTCTCTCTCTCTCTCTCTCTCTCTCTCTCTCTCTCTCTCTCTCTCTCTCTCTCTCTCTCTCTCTCTCTTCCTTTATTTTCTTGTAAGTGGAAGTATATATGTGCTGACTAGGTACTGAGAAACCGGCTATTGTAATAATGATAATGATGATAATAATAATAATGATAATGGGTACCGTATGTTAGTTGTTTGTGTGTTAGTTTGTGTGTGTGTGTGTTTTGTATGGTAGTTTAACGTCTTGTCTTATTCGTATGTGAGCAGTGATAATTCTGTAGTATGGATTTAGGTCTATCTAGCATATGTTACTGAGTTTTATGACGAGAAAGTACTTTTTATTTGTTTTATCTATGTGATTTGAATTATTTATATATATGGTGTTACTTAAAACGTATTGATAAGTTGTCGGAGTTCAAGGCTTATCTATGTTACTTAAAACGTTTTAGTAGTAGTAGTAGTAGTAGTAGTAGTAGTAGGGAGGGTAAGATTTGTTTATCTATTTTTTCAAGTTAATCCCAGTGTTAGGTTTTGAAAATGTGTTTGTGGAGTGTTAGATTTACTTAGTGGTGTGTGTGTGCGTGTGTTTGTGTGTGTGTGTGTGTGTGTGTGTGTGTGTGTGTGTGGCTTCGTGTTCATTCACCTCCCTAGCTTGACTCTCCAAACAGTAATGGTAAAGACTTAGCTAAACATATGTAGAAATTAACGTCAATTTCAAAGGTAATGATAACATATGGTGGAAAATATAGATTGTACCGTGGCGTTATTATTTTTTTTACACACACACACACACACACACACACACACACACACACACACACACACACACACACATTGATGCAGAATATTTCACTTAAAGTCTAAAAAAAATATATATTGTAAATTCTCTTATTGATAATTATTGAGCGTTAATTTTTGTACACTCAAGTTATATTTATTTCACTCCTCTCTTCTTATTCCTCCTTCATCTCCTCCTCCTCCTCCTCCTCCTCCTCCTCCTCCTCCTCCTCCTCCTCCTCCTCTTCCTCCTCCCCCCCCTCATACTTTCACCAAACAGACGTATATGTATGTACCCACTCAGCTGCTACCTTCCCCCCCTCCCCCCCTCCAAACCTTTTCTTTTTTTTCTTTTCTGATTTTATTTCTATCATTATTTCGTTTTTTTTTTTTTTTTTTTTTTTTTTTTTTTTTTTTTTTTTTTTTTTTTTTTTTTTTCCCCGTGGTATCACCTGTGCGGTCATCGGGTCGGAGTTCTCTTTGCAACGGGGTGACATTTACACTTCACTTTTACGAACACATGAAGTGGTAGGTAGTAGTAGTGGTAGTAGTGTTTCTATTATATTTATTATTATTTTATTTATTTATATTTATTTATTTATTTATTATTTTTTTTTTTTACCTGCTCTTGTCTTAACTAACTGAATATATACGTTGGTTAGGTGTGGTTTGTTGGAGAGAGAGAGAGAGAGAGAGAGAGAGAGAGAGAGAGAGAGAGAGAGAGAGAGAGAGAGAGAGAGAGAGAGAGAGAGAGAAAGGGTGGAGCCTGCCTACCGTCACTCCAGAAGGGTGAAAGCACACACACACACTTACCCGGAGTGAAAGCTAGGGAAGCTCCACCTCCACCTCCACCTTCCTCCCTCCACGTGACACCACCACATTTTCCTCTTCCTTCCACACACAAAAAAAAAAAAAAAAAATTAGATACACCGTGATGAGTATTATTACATTTTTTTTTTTTTTTTTTTTTTTATATAAATCTTGTAAATGTCAAATTGTGAGTTGATTGAAAGTTCAGTGCGTGTTTGAAAAGAGTTGCATTTCTTTATTGTATTATTTTTCTTCTGCTGCTTCTAGTTGATTAATGGTAACTTATAATTATGTATGCATACGTACACTTATTAGGAATCTGGGAGGTCATTTAGGAATCTCAATGTTGTTTTGTTAATTCGTTAGGTTAGGTTAGGTTACGTTGTGTATATATTTCAAGGTTATTGCTGTGTGTAGTTATGGGTTGTAAAAAGACTATCTATATATTATTATTTCAAAGGGGTTTAATCTCTCTCTCTCTCTCTCTCTCTCTCTCTCTCTCTCTCTCTCTCTCTCTCTCTCTCTCTCTCTCTGTAAGGAAGTAGATGCATGAGTGAGCCAAGGACTGGTGAAGGGAAGGGGGGGCGGGGGGGGGGAGTACGATGCATTATGGAAGAATAACTATGTAATTATGTAGCTACAATGAAGAATTACAAACTTCCTCATTCCTTCCTTAATGGTGGTGGTGGTGGTGGTTGTGGTGGTGGTGGTAGTGGTTATCTAGGAACTTCCACCACACTCTACCACACTCCACCACACTCCACCTTCTTAGCCTCTCCTAATGTTATGCTTATATTATACTGTTTAAATAATAGTAATGATGATAATAATAATAACTATGGACACTAAAAAAACTAAGATCAAAAGGAACTAATTTGAAGAAAAAAAATGATAATAATAATAATGATAATAATAATAATAATGATAACTAATAATAACAATAATAATAATAATCCATGTTTTGAGGTTCGTGTATAATAAAAAAAATAATAACGGGAAGGCTGATCACACACACACACACACACACACACACACACACACACACACACCTGCATGAAATAAAATAATAATAGGGAACAGGTGAAGTGAGGTGATGCTAGTATTGTTGTCTAGACTGTGTGTGTGTGTGTGTGTGTGTGTGTGTGTATGTGTATGTGTGGATTTGGTGACCTTATTGTGGTGTTGATCTGATGTGTTGTTGATGATCTTTGTGTTAATGTGTTTTAGTGAGGCAGCTTCACTCCTTCCTTCCTTCCTTGTGTGTTGGTGTTTGTTTGTGTGTGTGTGTGTGCGTGTGTGTGTGCTTGTTCACCTTCCTTCCTTCACTCCCTCTCTCTCGTGTGTGTGTGTGTGTGTGTGTGTGTGTGTTCTTGCTCACCTTCCTTCCCTCTCTCTCTGTCTCCCTCCCATGTGTTTGTGTGCTTCCTTCCTTTCCTCCCTCTCTCTCTCCCATGTGTGTATGTGTGTGTGTCACCTTTCTTCCTTCTCTCATGTGTGTGTTTTTTGTTTGTGTGTGTGTGTGTGTGTGTGTGTGTGTGTGTGTGTGTGTGTGTGTGTGTGCATATCTACTTATAATAAGCAAACATTTTAATATATCTTCTTCCTAGTGTTTGCCCTAACCCAACAAACAGCAGAAAAAGGAAACCACACACACACACACACACACACACACACACACACACACACACACACACACACACACTCGTGATAAGCTACCAAAACAAACACACACATTATTAAGAAAAACTATATTAGGTCTCTACACATGTTAGGTTAGGTTAGGTTTGTTTATCTGAATGTATTAGAAAGTTAGGTTAGGTTAGTTCAAGTTAAGTTAGGTTAGTCTTGTTTATCAGTAGTGTGTCAAAGTTAATTTAGCTTACGTTGGTTAGCAGTAATGTGCTAAAATGTTAAGTTAGGTTAGGTTAGTTTTGTTATCAGTAGTTTGTCATAGTGTTAGGTTAGATTAGGTTTTGTTTGTTATCTCTAGCGTGTCAGAATGTTGTTTGTGTTTGTGTTGTGTATGGGAAAGGAAATAATAGTAATAGTGTTCTAAGAGCGACCTTCTAAAAGTATTGTGTGGTTATCATCATCATTATTATTATCATTATTATTAGTAGTACTTTGAATGTAAAATAGGTACTGGTTGTGTATAAAGATCTTGGTTGTAGTTGTGTTGAATGTATATATGTATGTATAGTTGTTAGGTTAGGTTATAGTTATGGTGTATGATGTATATAACTTGGCCTCCCCTTTTTTTATTACTCTATTTTCTTTAGGGATCTAGCAATTACAAGTAGGCTTTTATATAACGTTTTTTTATTGTTCTTGGTCTGTTCTCCAATAACATAAAGAAGATATGAACGTAATGAAGGTGGGAGGAAAGAAGATCTACTTACATACATACTTACATACATACTACTACTACTACTACTACTAACTCATAAACAGTGGAATGAAGGAGGAAAATCAACTTAACACAACTTAATAATCGTTCTTAGTAAATAAAATAGAAACCAGTTTATCGAGTAGTAATAGTTAGTAGATGGTTATGATACTACACATACTTCTACTACTACTACTACTACTACTACTACTACTACTATTTATAATTCTACTTGATAATCGATCTTAGTAAGTGAAGCAAAATATTAAACGTATCTAACAGTAGTAGTTGTAGTAGTAGATGATAATACCACACCTACTACTACTACTACTACTACAACTCAAACAAGGAGAGAGAGTGCCGAGGAGGAGGAGGAGGAGAGGGCTAGTTTTCCTATTATCATTATACACACATACTACTACTACTACTACTACTACTACTACTACTCAAACAGGGAGAACGAGAGAGAGTAGAGAGTGCAGGTGAGGGAGGAGTAAGAGGAGGAGGAGGAGGAGGGGTTGGTTGGTTGGCTGTTGGGTCATGAGAGGGCGCCAGCAGTTCAACTCTCTGCTTTACCGT